>JAHUXG010022168.1:0-27629 GCA_020740815.1 Sciurus niger
TCTGCTAAGTTGATGAGATCATGTAATGAACAGGTGCCTTGTAATTCCTCTGTAACTTCCCAATCCTTATAGCAAACTCTGAGAGTTTGGACAGTCTTTGCTTGTCCAGAGTCAGAGCCTACTGCAGAGATCCTATTGTTAGCAAACTCATAAAGAAAGCAGTTTGGAGAAGATAGACACACAGGAAGAGTTTCTCAACAAAGCAGAGGGAAGGGGAAGAGTATGAGGTTGATCAACAGATGCTACATTACTGTTTGATGTGAAGAACCAGTTATGGTATTTTATGGCATAATAGGGTGAACATAATTTGCAATGATGTATTATATACCTTAAAAATAGTTATTACGGAGAAATTTGAATGATCTCACCATGAGCCATGAAATTTTAAGGTGATGTATGTGCTAATGTTAAGTACCCAAGTAGCTCAACATCCACTGTATATGACAACCCAAATATCCCACTCTATCTGATATGTGGTTACAAATATTATGTCAATAAACAATATAGAAATTTTAAAAAATTGAAAATAAAATGAAGCTCTACCTCTGTCCCTGGCAATTTCCTCCTAAGACATGTCCTTCTTACCTGCAAAGAGCAAGTACTTTCTTGTTTATAGAAATAAATCTAGAGAGTCCTTCAATCAGCAGTCAGGGGTCCAGGGAGTTCCCCTCGCAAGGGGGCAATGGTACCTCAGTTCTCCCTGGGCAGGTTCTTGACTTTAACGACTGGAAAGAATTCCAAGATGCAACAAAAGCAAGACACAAGGAGTTTCTTGTGATGACAGGAATTTTATGTACACCCCAAAAGCAGGATGCAGATACCCCTTTTCTGTGAGAAGAGAAGATGGTGGTGTGCCCAGGTTGAGCTCTGATCATATATATGGTGTTCCTGGGAATAAATGTGCAGGTTCCTAAGCAAGCATTTCAAAATGAAATCTCACATCAACTTTCACATTGGGGGTTCAGAATGATCCTTTCTGATCAAATATTTTGGCCATAAATCAGTTCTGGGCATATCACAATGGTTGAATAATGGGGAAAAATGTAAATTGATTATGGTTTTCTTCTAGTTGATGTGGTACAGCATATGCTGGGGGTTTTCTTCACCTAACTAAAGGGATGAGCGTGGCTGGTCATGCTCATAGATCTGGGTCTCTTTCTACTGGGGTCTCTTTCTCCCCCTGAGAGCCCACCAAACTCACTTGGTTTTCAGTCCACTCACCATGTTTTTTACATGTGTTACTATTTCCTTTGAAGTTCATGGGAAAATTGAACCTCGTTTTGTAATCCCATTGCTGACTCTCCATTTTATCAACTATTCTTTTATTAAAGTCTCAATGAGGTGAGATGGCCATGAAAGACATCACAGTTCCATCTGGCTTTACATTCTAAATTATTTACTTTGAAAAGTATAAATTCATGTAATATGAGTTTATTGTACAAGGTACAGTGATTAACAAGTAAAACATTGAAGTTCTTAAATATAAAAGCTATGTAAGTTTTAAAATTTTACAGTGAGCATCAAAATGGACCAACATTTCCACCTAGTAAATGAAGCTTGAAATCTGCCAAAGTGTGTAGAATGCAGGGACATAGCAACATACCACAATAAATAAATAAATAAAAACAAAAACTAGAGAAAGAATGATATTCACAAATATTCAGCAAATACTCAATGAATTTAAGAACAGAACATTTTTAGTATTTGCATTGAAATATATAGGGGAAAAGGCTTAACAGTCAGCAAACATCTATTAATGAGTAAGGTGTAAGGAGAAAATCTCTGAGTGTCTGTGCTTTTACAGTCCTTCTCTCTGGGTATTTATCCCCCAATGTCCTGTCCACATAAGGTGTGATGGGTGTCCTGCTGTGGTATTGGGGTGGAGGACCTTTTGAAGGTGACCACAGTGGAAGGTGGGTGGGTCCCTGGGGGTGTGCCCTGAAAAGGACAATAGAAACATACCACAATCTCCCTCTCCCTCGTTCTCTCTCTCTCTCTCTCTCTCTCTCTCTCTCTCTCTCTCTCTCTCTCTCTCTCTCTCTCTCTCTCTTTCTATTTTCCACTGGCCTGAGTTATTCAGCCTTTTGTTTCTGTGAACAAAATACCTGACATGAAAAACTTAATAGGAAGGTTTATCCTGACTGGCGGTTTCAGAGGACTCAGTCCATGGTTGGGAAGCTCGAAGGAGAAATGTCATGCCTGAGGAGTTTACAGAGGAAAGCTGCTCAGCACTAGGCAGCTGGGGATCAGACAGAAAGTGAGGAAGGGCTGCGGAGAGGGTCAAGCTTCCTAGGCATGCCCCAGTGGACTTCTTCCTCCAACTGGGTCCCATCTCCCAGGAGTCCTCAGCTATGATTCATCCACCCTTTGGACTAATGTACAGATGAGTTCAGAGCCCTCATGATCCATCATTGCTTAAAAGTCCCACCTCTATAGAAGGCTGCCTTGGGGTCTAGGCTTTAAATGCCTGAGTATTTTGCATGCATAATATCTTTAAAATGAGGTTCTATAAAACCATGTTCCTGTATGCACCCTTTTTCTTCCCCAAAACCTAGACAAGATAAAGAAACAAGGAGAGCAATACCGTGCTTGAATGCTCAGTCACAAATTCCCTTGAAGGACTCTGAATTTCTCTTATGCCCACTGGGAACAAGAGTAAGTGACTGGTATCTGGAGAAGCTGCTTTCTTGCATGTATGCCAGGACATTGCTCCTGGGAATACTGGTCACACAAGTAACTAAATGCTAGTGATATTGCTGCTTCTGTAGACTAACACATAAAACCTCTCTCTAAATGGGGACCCAGCTGGAAATCTGGCCGTCCTGGAGATGAGATATGTGTCACTTGTCCAGCAGCTGTTTCTGCACAATTCACCATGAGGGAGAGGAGGTACTGCTCGGCAGATACTGTAAGAGATAAAGGTGCTATTGGTTCAGCCTACTGACACTGAACCCTTCTTTGTTTAGTCACTGATCTCTTTCAACCTTTCCTTAATAAATCATATGTCTCACATGCCACTTTCATGCTCTGTCTTTGGCCTTTCTTCAATCTACCCCACTGACTTGGCACAACTAACTGGGTTGTGGACAAGACATTCTAAATCCAAACCTTATATTCCACCTCTTGTCCCCAAATGTTCATGACCAATTCACAATATAAAATGCATTCAGTTGTCTCCCAGAGTCTCCAGTGTCTTCAGCGTTCCAACATTACTAAAAAGACCAATTCCAAAGTCTCCTCCAAGACACCAAGTGGTTTGTCACCAGCCTGAGCAGTAGCTGCTTTGGACCACATCTGCAGTGGACTTGAGTACATGTGCAGCTCTCATGCCTGGTGAAATGAATCTTGGGGGTAAAACTTCTTCGGTGGCCTTGTGTGACCAGATTGCTGCCAATATCCTCTTAAAGCTGAGTATTCCAGTGAGTTTTAGTTTTGTACCCACAAACCTGAAACCAGCAGGGTATGGTCAATTCAGATATTCTCTTCAAGCATCTTTCCTATTGTCAGGATGCAACGTACCTTTCAGGTACTTGGTCAGAATGCGAGCTATTTAACTTCTCTATAGTGGCAGTAACTTCCTCAGGAACATCACATTCCTGAGCTCCAATTTTACACATGCATTTGGGTCAAACCACAATATTTTCAAATTTTTCTGTTCTCTTTTACTTCTTTTTCTAACATTAAACCTGACTAAAACATCCAGCAGTACTTATGCAACTGCTGGAATCCCATACTGTCTTCTAATTTCCTCTTTCTGATTAATTAGTAAAACTCTTTTAAATTTAGCCTCACATGTCCTAAAGTCTCAGAGATGGCAAAATATAGACAAGTTCTTTGACAGAATGTAAGATGAATGAACTTCAGTCCAACTCCCTTCAGATTCCTCATTTCCATCTGAAACCTTATGAGCACAATCTTCGCTGTTCACATTTCTAATGAAATTCTGATCTTCTGAGCTCTTACAGAATTGCCTATTAAGGTCTACTAACTACATTCTACAGCTTCTCTGTCCTTCATCTCCACACTTTTACAAACTCTTTTCACGAACCAGCTCCAAAAGCTGTGTACAACCTGGTCAGGTAGAGTCACAGCGATGACCCCAATTCTCAGTACCAATATGTATATTAGATTTTTGTTGTTGTGGACAAAACAAGTTTGAGAAGTGAAGATTTATTTTGCCTCAAAATGTCAGAGGATTCAGTACATGGCCAGCTGACTCCAGGGCAAAAATTTCATGCTGGAAAGGCCTGAAAGAGAAAAAGTGCTCAGGTTGTGTTGGTCGGACAACAGCGAGGACAAAGAGGGAATCAACTCTTCCAGCACAGGCCAATTGTGACTTACTTCCTCCAACTAGATGCTATTTCCCAATAGTCCATCCAGCTATTAATCAAATAATCTGTCAAATAGAGTATCCACTGATGAGGTGATTAAACAACCATTTCTAAAATGCCACCTCTGAACCTTGCTGAACCAGGAACAGTGATTTCAACACAGAAACATTGGTAGGGGGGACATTCCAGATTTAAAACAAACACTTTTCTCCACCACATACTGTTTCTATGTTATACAGAGCCATTATAGGCACAGAACAACAGGCTAAACAACCATGAAACAAATATTCAAAACCATGAGTAAAAATGAAACTTTCCTATCTCAATGATTTATCTTGTGTTTTTGTTACAGCAACAGAAAGATGTCTAAAAAATATTTTAGCTAATAGTAATAAATATATTCTTTATACCCACATATATAAGACACGGTCACAGCTAAAATTAAACCAAGTTTCCTTAAAGCATTAATTAAATAGAGATGACTTTGAATTTGACCTAAAAGACACCTTGAATTCATTCGAGGAATACCCCATGTAATGTTGACGAACTCTGTGAGATGGAGTTGAGCAGAAATAATGGAGAGAACTGAGTGGTGTGACCATGGCCTCTTGTGTCAGGAATCAGTCATCCTGATTCCCTCACTTCTGCAGAGTTGGTCTTTAAGGACATGCACTCTCGAGACCAGAACGCTAACTAAAATATCTGTTGTAATGAGGATTTTTGGATATTGAGCCCCAGAGATTCAGATTATAGAAATCAGCTTGGGATCACCTCACTCAACAGCTGAGACCCAGCCAGGAGCAACAGCTGAGTCTCTTCCCAGAAACCCTTTCTGGCCAGTCTTCACTGATGCATTTAGTCTATCTGTATTTCCTGAGGACACAACTTCCATCTTCAATATCCAGGTTATCGGACATTCTTCTTGAAGACAACTAACTAAAGTTGTTTAGTAAACATTTTCAAAATGTTATTCATGCTTCTAATTCATTTCTTCTCTCATACATTTTAATTCATATGTATTTCATCATATGCCCATACCAGATGAATACATTGGTATCATTCATGTTCCCTTCATTAGTTTCTACCTGACCATCATTCCCAAAGGTACATTAAAGACTTCCCTGATATTTGCATTCATGATGGAAGGGATGTTCTCTTTCTTTGCCCTTTCCTCAACTGCCCTGACACACTACCAATTTCTGAGGTAGGAATATATATTTCATGACATTCCATAAAGAACCCAACTGGAAATGTCAGTATGAGAGTCTGATAAGTGAAGCACTGTTCTGGGCACATTGTTCTATCCATATCTCATTATGAAACATCCCCCACAGTTTCTTCCAGTTTCATTTAAGCAAAATTCAATAAAATTTTCATATATTCAAGATATACATAGTGATGGTAGGAGATCAATATACACATTCAGAGTGTGTGAGACCATTGTTACACCACATGGTAATGCTGTCATAGCATCTTCCCCTTGAGGACAGGGACCATTTCTCTGCAAGGGTGTTCATACTTGAACCCTGATTAACTTGTGTGTTCACCTTATAATATTTCATTTTCTGAATAGTAATAAATCATGCATATTTTCATCTGTTTTATTAACTATCTATGCATTTCCTGTATTTTTAGAGTTAGCAGAATTTTGAAAAAATGATATGCCACCTGTAAATTTAAGAGAACTCCCTTAAGATAGAACAGAGACGCCCATAATGTTTTCCCTATATTTCTTAGAATTAACTGCTAAAGGAGATGGCTTATGATACGAGGTGGTAGTTTTATGACCTCCAACTATGGAGGCACCATTTTCTAATCTTTCCTCAGATTCACATGGATGGATGTCATCTACCTGCTATCATTAATTTCATGGGTAGAGATTGACATATATTTAAGGCAAGGGGAAGACTAGGGGTTTTGGTTGGGAAGAAAATATTAAAGTTGCACAGGAAAATTATGAAGTCTGAGTCATCATTTAATCATGTAAGTTCTGTACTATGCAGAGGCATAAACAGGGCTATCAGATATATATCGGATATGTCAGAATATTTGAGCACAAACCTAGTCTTGGTCTCTGTGGATGTCACATTCAAGTTGTAAACTCATCATACCTTAGTGTCCTCATGTTATAAGGAGAAGGATACTAACAACTCACACACGTACAATTTGGCAAGACCTTCAGATAATGTGAAGCAAGCCAAAGTTAGGGAATCAGTGCTATAGAAAACAAAATTCAAAATTTCATTCTGGCCTTTTAAAAATATCTTTGAATACATTTAATTGAAAGGTGTGCCTTGTCATTTGTTTCATTCTCAGCTCTTTGCACATAAAAGAGGGTTGGCAATCAATCATGTTTATTTTAATAAAGGGAGGGGAGGGAAAAGAGGAATGATTGAAAAGTGATAGAGGGAGAGAGCAATAGAGGAAAATATCATAAGTTCACTTAGAGACACAGTACTCATTGTTTATTTTTATTTTTCAGGATTCTTAAAATTCATCATACATTTCAAGGATGGTACATGACTCTAATCTCAGTGGCTTGAGAGGTTCAAACAGGAGGATCACAAACTCAAAGCCAGTTTCAGCAACTTAGCAAGGCTCTATGAAACTTGTATGAAAACCTGTCTCTAAATAAAAAAATTTTAAAAAGAGCTAGGAATGTAGCTCTGTGTCTAAGCATCCTGGGTTCAGTCCCTGGTACCAAAGAAAAAAATCTTCTTATATCAAAATCATCCAGAGGGGTTGTTGAATCATAGATTGCAGGTCCTCCATCCCCAGTTAAAAAAAATTGCCTCTTACAAAACAAGGGCAATAGGATGAAAATAATTCAGCATGTTTGAGTCTAATAATTTCCCCAAATTATCTATAGTCTGAATGCAACCTCTGTCTCCAGAAGGAGATTCATGTTCTACAGGATCTACAGATTTCTAGTGCTATCCATCTCTTATGTCTTTGTTTTCTGAGCACAAATTGTTGCTTATTGTGCATTTTTACAAGCCTGCAAATTTTATCTTTTCTCTCATTCACTTATTTTTGTTTTTTCAATCATATGCCACCTACCACCATAGGGAGTTAAATTCTCTAAATACACCATGGACTTCAGAATTTAATGTATATATTTGTATTAGGCAGCATAAAATAGTTCTGAAACAAAAATCATCTCTATATATTGCATTCTGAGCACTTTTCTCCATGTGTGAGAAAGTTAATTCTCAAAGAAAACTAGGGTGAATAAATGAATGCAGGGAAGTAGTTGAGGAAGAAGAGAGAGAAGCAAGGGAAGGATTTGGAGGTTCTATTCGGCTTTCATTTAAAAGAGAGAACCTTGAGCAGCAATTCTCATGTGCAAGTAATTAGAACGAAAATTTTTTTTAAATTTTAAAAGTTACCATGTGAAGAAGTTTGTTAAATCATGCACTGTTGTTCCTCATCCCTGGAGCTCATTATCAGAAGGTCTGCTGTGGGTTCCATATATCAGCATTTCTCAAAAGTCCCTAAGTCATGCTGCTGCTGTGTGGGCCCAGGAATCAGCGTTTCTTGTCATGTCACCCATCTTTGGCTTTAGATTCACCGTTAACATGGAACCAAGAAATAACACAGCTCGTTTAGAATTCCTGCTCCTGGAACTGACAGAGAATCCAGCATTGCAATCACTCCTCTTCAGCCTCTTCCTGTCCATGTACCCGGTCTCCATCCTGGAACACCTGCTCATCATCCTGGCTGTGAATTCTGACCCCCACCTCCACACCCCCATGTACTTCTTCCTCTCAAACCTGTCCTTTACTGATATCTGCTTGAGCACAAGCACCATCCCCAAGATGCTGGTCAACATCCAATCACAGAGTCAGAGCATCTCCTACACAGGCTGCCTCTCCCGGGTCTTCATTTTCCTGGCTTTTCTTGTCTTAGAGAACTGTTTCCTATCAGCAATGGCCTATGACCGCTATGTGGCCATTTGTCTCACGCTGATGTACACCATCATCATGAATCCTTCCCTCTGTGTGACACTGGTTCTGATCTCTCTGGGCATCAGCTCTGTGGATGCCTCCTCCACATTCTGATGGTGCTGAGGCTGTCTTTCCGCACTGCCCTGCATATCCCCCACTTCTTCTGAGGACTTGCTCAGGTCATCAAGCCTGCCTCTTCTGATTCCCTCATCAATAACATTTTGGTTTATTTTTTTCTCTATCATATTGGTTGGTGGTTCTCTGCCTGGAATCATTTTCTCATATACTTAAATCATCTTTTCTCTTTTGACAATGCCATCAGCTGGCAGAAGACATAAAGCTTTTTCCACCTGTGGGCCTTATCTCTTAGTCATTTTCTGGTTCTATAGCACAGGTTTTGGTGTGTATTTTAGCTCTGCAGTTATTTAGTCATCCAGGAAGACTTCAGTGGCTTCAGTGATGAACACTGTGGTCCCCCAAATGCTGAACCCCTTTATCTACAGCCTGAGGAACAGAGGTATGAGGGAAGCCCTGAGGAAAATATTAAGTAGAATAACATTCTTCAGGTGATTGTCATCATATTTAAGCCAGTTTTCCAATGTACATCCAGTGAACATTTAACACTCTCATGCAAAACTTAATGTTGTATTTGTGAGGAAAACAATTTTTCTGTGGAGAAAGAGGCCAGTTTTGTGCGAGATATTAGGTTTTTTTTTTTTTTCTTGGAAAATGCAGTGAAAGAGAAAACAAGCAGGTAGTGTTAAAGGTCACTACTTTCCAACAAAGATAAAAGCTTCTCAGAGTCATCTCTCCATGTGTGGAAATAAAACCTCAGCAGAACATGACAGTCTGTTATTGGAGCAGGAGGCGGGAGGGTGGTGCAAGGAAAAGCATTCAGCACCACTCTCATGGACAGCTCCCCGTCACTCCCCCATGGTCTTCCAGAGCAGAGCTTCCTCCACTGGTGCCCACAGAGACCCTGCAGAGGTGAGTTGCCAGAGGACCATGTTCATAATGCAGGTTCATTGATCTCACTCAAGGACTATTGAGTTTGAATCTTTGTGGAGATGTCTAAAGATGTGATTCAATAAATAAGCCCTTTGTGAGGTTCTGAGACTCTCAAGTCTGGGAAAATTTCAGGTATGAATATTTCAAGAGCAAAAGAGAATGCATTTGCAGTAGGTAATATGCCTCAAATAACATAGTATCAATTCTCATACACTTAGTGTATAAAACTTACCTGTAGGCTTAAATTTGTTGTAACATAATAAAACATACATACAGACAACCAGGTTAAAAATAAAGATAGAATATGTATAAAGAATCCTCCAGTTACATATTCCTTTCTCCTCTTCTTATAAACAGCTCCTTTAAAATTTATATTTATTATTTGCATTATTATTTGATTTACCTGAATCCTTGGAAATTGGCAGTCATTGGTCATGTGTGCCAACACAATAGCATTGTCACAAGATTCAACTGCATAGTTTTATCACCCTTATAGGTAAGCATGCAAAATTTATTACATAAATTTATTAAATATACTATACATACTAATGTACATACTATATGCATACATACTACATATACACATACTATATGCATACTAATATACATACATACATACTAATATACAAAATATATTATACATACTATAGTAATAGCATCACTAGTCCATGAAGTTCGCCCATTAAATAGGTGCAATAATAGTAATAGTAAAAGTAATCATAATGGGAATAATAGCACAACAACGATGGCAATATTTGATGAAGTGGAATTCAGCAAAGAAACTTAGTTTTCAATAAAACTATTTCTTTTGGCCCTCTATATTATGAGACAGACATCATTACACTATGTACATGTATGATTACGAATGGTGTGAATCTATGTTGTGTATAATCATGGAAAGGAAAACTTGTACCCCATTTGTGTACAATGAATCTAAATGCAGTCGGTAAAAATAAAAAATGAATAAATAAGTAAATAAATTTTAAACATAAAAATTCTGTCTTTTTGAAATTGATAAATTATGCAATATCTTTTAAAATGTTTTTATTAGTACACAATGCTTCCACATAATATGAGGGCTCACTTTTATGTAATCATACATATAAGGATCATAATTTGCAGCATTTCAGTTCCCAGTACTTCCTCTTCTTCTCCTTTCCTCTTCCTCCTCCACTCTTCTGGTCTGCTTTCTATTTACTAATTGTTTTTTAAACTAGTGCTTTGAAGATAAACATAAATGTGGAATACACTGTGGTATCTTTACATAAGTACAGAGCATAATTTGTTCAATTTCATTGTGCAGTTTCTCCCTTTTCCCATCCCTCCTCCTTTCCCTTGAATTCTCTACCTCTACTCCACTGATGTCTCTTCTATTTTCATGTAACTGCACACCACCCCTCTTCTTAATGTCCTTTAGCTTTCACATATCAGAGAAAACATTTGACCTTTGACTTTCTGGGTCTCACTTATTTCAGTTACCATGATGTTCCCCAGTTCTCTTAATTTATAAGCAAATGCCATTATTTCATTCTTCTTTCTGATTTAAACACTATTACATATATGTACTATATTTTCTTCTCTATTAATCTCTGGACAGACAACTGGCCTGATTCCATAATTTGGCTGTTGTGAATTGCACTGCTATAAGCATTAATACACCTATATCATGATAGTATGCTGATTTTAGTCCTTTGGGATAAATACTGAGGAGCAGAACAGCTGGGTCATATGGTGGTTCCATCCCTAGTCTGTCAAGGAATCCCCATCTTGCTTTCTAAATTGGATGAACTAATTTGCAGTCTCACCAAAAATGTATAAGGGTACCTTTTCTCCCACGTACTCACCATCATTTTTTATTATTTATCTTCTTGATGATTGCCATTCTGACTGGATTGAGATGAAATCAATCTCAATATAGTTTCAATTTGCATTTCCATAATTGTTAGGGATGATGTTGAATGGTCTCTCCTATATTTGCTGACAACTTGTATTTCTTCTTTCAAGAAATGTCTGTTAAGTTCTTTTGCCCATTTATTGATTTAGTTATTTGTAGGATTTTTACATTGTTTTTTGAATACTTTATATATTATGTATGTTGGAAGAAGAAAAAATATTTTATCCCCTTCTGTAGGTTCTCTATGATCTTCATTCTTTCCTTTGCTGTACAGGAGGTTTTGAAGTAGATGCCACTTCACTTATTGATTCTCTGGTTCATGTACTGAACTTTAAGGTTCTTGTTAAGAAAGTCAGTACCTGTGCCCAATTGTGGAGTGAGTGTTTAACCCATGTTTTCTTCCAGTCATTTTAAAGTCTCTGATGTAATCCTTAGTCCTGAGTTAATTTCACTCTCTGTTAACTTTTATGCAGAACTAAATATGGGAATCTTCATTCTTCTACATGTTCATATACAGTTTTCCCAGCACCATTTATTTACAAGGTTACCTTTGAGAATTATAAGATGGCAGAGTATAGGAACAGGGCAATTCCCAGTTGTTCTGCTGCTTGGAATTGAAATGATAGGAATGCAGTTTTATAATGTGTTGTCATTCTAGTGATATTTACAGATTGTTTCATGTTTATACATGTACATATTTCTGCTTTTTCTACCTTATTTTATTATTTCATTTCTTTTACTAATCTTTTAAATTTTCTTCTATTTCTCTAAGAAGTAGTATTTTGGGGGTTGGGGTTTTCTTTGGGTTTTTGTATTTTGCTTTAGTTCAATTTTATTAATGGTGTGATTTTGCTGTATATGTTTTTTTGTTTTATTATTCACACTTTTCTCATATCCCCCTCCAATTGTGAAACTTCTAGTTCACTCCTTTCTACTCCATTTCCTCTCTCTTTAGGACCTTCATGCACTACCTTGCTTCCGTCTCACATTTTGATTATTTCAAACGTCTTTTGCCTACATACAGCACATTCTTTACACTCAAGGAACAATATTTTGACTTCCTTTAAATCCATGTAGTTTATCTCTTTGGGGAATGGAATAAGGAGGAACAAAAGGAGCCACACAATTATAGCAACTCCACGAAAATGATTAAAAATACAATGATTCAGGAAGTGTTATATTGAGTCTACAAATCTGAGAAGAGCTAAGAACTCTTTAACTTGAAACCATCAGTCTGAGCTCTGAGTAAGGAACTGGCTGACAGTAGGTATGGTGGGAAACTAAGTCCATTTAAATTCTGACCAAATTCGGTGTTCCCTGAGTCATTTCTCCCAAGCCTAGAATGGACTGGAGTGTAGGCTGACAAATTCCACACTCCTTGAAACAGTCTATGTTCTAGACTTCAGAAAGAGTGATGTATTAGAGCTGTACAGCCAATAAAGGGGTGAAATCCTGCACTGAAAATCTTCACACAGACTCACTTAACAAGCTTGTCTATTTGGGGTCAGAAATGAGAATAAACAAACTATATAACTCAAGTCCCCATAAGAAAATACGCTCTTTCAAAGACCTCAGCAAGAAAAATAAATAAACAAACAAACTTGCTCCAAAAAAATGGTGGAGGGGACATGGTAAGTCTTGACTCCTGTACAGGCCAGAACTCAAGCAGTGAGGGAATCGCTGAGCTATGAGCCAAGAATTGTTTAAATGCAATTTTACCTTCTTAGGATCTAATTTCTCAACAAATTCTAAAAAATCACTCCCAATTGCCATGCAGATTAGTATCCTCCTAGAGAACTCTTTTAATAATTACATTTTTATGATTTATTAGTATAATGCATAGTTTTCAGTGTGGTGTTAGAGACTACACATAAAAGCAAATTCAAATTGAGTCAAAATATTGACAAGAAGACATTTTCCCAATCCAGAACACATAGTAAAGGGAAAGCAGCTAACTGAAATTCCCACATATTTAAGTAGAAGTGATAACACTCCCAAAATATGACTAAAAACACTAAGAATATAAAAAAATCACGGGAACAATATGGTTGATAAAACCTCATTCAAACTAACCAAAATAAAGAGAAGACACAAATAAGCAAAATTAGAAATCAAAATGGAGATATCACAGCGGATACTTCTGAAATCCTGAAGAACTTTACAAACTATTTTGAAAAATAATACTCCAATACATGGGAAAATCTACAAGACATTGACAAATTTCTTCATACATATGATCTGCCCAAATTGAACCAGGAAGATATACAAAAACTAAACTGACCAATATCAAATAATGAAATTAAACAGTAATTAAAAGCTTTCCCAAAAGTATAGTTGAGGACCAGATGTATTCTCAGCTGAGTTCTACCAGACCTTTAACATAGAACTAATACCAATCTTCCTCAACTTATTCCATGACATTAAATTGGTTAGAACACTCCCAAATATATTCTATGAAGCCAGTATAACTGTGACACCAAAACCATTATCTGGTATTCGTCTACTTATGCTTTTTATGTCCACTTTGTTCACTTTGGTAGGTATTACATGTCCAAAAATTAATCAGTTTCTTCCAGATTTCCCATCATGTCCAGAATTTAGTCATTTTCTGCTATTATCTCACTAAGTAGGTTTTCTATATCATTAGCATGTAACTCAAAACCTTCATCTAATTCTATGATTTGTACATTTGGTCTTTAATGTTTTCCCAGAGATTCTCATATGTTTTCATCATACTACGCTTTCTGTCTTCAATGTTGCCTGAAGTGATAGTTCATCTTGTCTTCAATCCCTCGTATTCTTTCTCCCTCTTGATCCTGCCTGCTGGCAAGATATTCAACTGAGTTTTTATTTGAATTATTGAGCTGCCACTTCCCAGATTTCTGTTTGGTATATTTTTCAGGATCTCTTTCTCTTTATGGAATTGCTCTTTCATATCCTGCAATGTCTTTGTTAATCTATTCAGCTTTTAATTGTATCCTCTTTGAATTTATTGGTCATTTTAAAATCGGTCTTTTCCATTCTTTGTCCAGTATATTCAGAGTTGGTGTCTACATGGCTGTTAATTTTTAAAACTCATGTTGCCTTGTATTATTTTTCATACTTCTTGGTTTTCTAAGTTGAGATTAATGCATCTGTTGGGATTGAATTTTCTTCCACTTTATGTGGGGGTCTTCTTAGTGAGGAGTCTTCTCTCAATGGTGTGTTCAGGGAAACCAGTGTGTGTGTAGCATTGAGTTTGATTCCAAATGGTCCAGAGTTGTCATTGACATGCACCCTAACAGGCATCAAATCTACCTATGCTTAGGTTATAGGTAGGTGTTGTGTGCACTGCAGTTCTGTTATTTCTCCAAATGATTTCTATTGGTGTAATGATCTGAAACAGGGGTACAGGCTTCCTTAGCCATGACTACATGGGTTGAGACCTGAGATAGGGGCTTTTATCTCCTCTATCCTTGATATTAAAATTTTCAAAAAGAGTTGAATGGGACCAAATTTTGATTGGACTGAAGTGTAGTTTTGCACCACTGGGCTGGTGGTGTAGCTCAATATCAAGACTACCAACCATCGTGTTTGGGGCAATGAATTCCAATATTGTTATAACTATAATGCACTAAAAAGCACTTAAAAAACTCATATCAACTACAAAGGGAAAAAGGCAGTTCAATAGAAATAACAAAACAGGTGTTACAAAAAAATGGAGAAAGTACATTGTCCTTGTGTCTGAGAAGACAGTCTAACTCAAAATTTAAAAATGTAAACTTAATGAAATAATATTTTACATGCACTAGATTTTAAGAGTGATGAAAATGAGCTGGTAACTATTTGTAACACAAGAAATTATATCAGGAGTGTAATTTTGTTCAACCACTTAAGAAAACACTTTGAAACTACCCAAAGGAGAAGAGCTGCTCTCAAATACATAATAACTCCACTCCCAGGGCAAAAATATTGCTAATCTCCACCAGAGGGCATGTGCAAGATTACTCAAATATGATGACTCATAATAGTCCAAATGTGGAGTCTGGAGATAGCTCAGTGGTAATGTTTGTATAGCATGTACAAGCCCTGGTCTGATCCAACACACCACTTAAAATAATCCTCAAATGACAGAAAACTTGCCACTAAACATTGCATCAATATCAGGCAAGATAACTGTATTTTGAAAACATTTTTAGTTGTAGATGGATGTAATAACTCTTTTATATTTATTTGTTTTTATGTGATGCTGAGGATTGAACCCAGTGCCTCACACATGCTAGGCAAGCATTCTACCACTGACCCACAAACCCAGACCAGGATAACTACCTAGGGCAAGCCCAGTTTCCCTCACACACCCTCACATAGATATTTAGTTGATCCCACATTCTTGCTGTTATGAGCAGTGCTGCAAGACCATGGTGGTGCAGGGGTCTTTCAACCTGTTGACTTCACAGCCTTGGTGTACAGCAAAAAGTGGCCTTCCTGTGCCCTGTGCTAGCTCTATTTCTGGTGTCTAGAAGAGCCTCCTTACTCTTCTCCATTATGACTCTACTAGTTTACATTCCCACCAACAGTGCACTTAAATCTTCATTCTCCACGTCCTTCTGTCTTTGGGACCGTTCTCACTGGGGAGATGTGTTCCCTCACCGTGGGTTTCATTTATATTTCCCAAATTATTAAAAAGAGTGCCTTTTTCATATATCTGTTATTCATTAGTATGTCTTCTTTTGAGAAATATTTATTCAGATGTTTAGCCCAATGTTTAATTCAGTTATTGGTGTTTTTAACCATAAGTTGTTTGCTTTCCATATGTATTCTGGATATTAACCCCTTGTCAGATATATAGTTTACAAATATTTTCTCCCGCTCTCTGGTTCATTCCTCTGATACGTTGCTTTTTTCCTTGGTTGTACAGAAACCTTCAGATATTATGTAGTCCAATTTGTCAATTTTTGTTTTTAACCTGTGCATTTGGGGACTAATTTTTTAAAAAAATTATTATCCAGGCCAATGTCCTGTAGGGTTTCTATTATGTTTCCTTCTAAAAAATGGATAGCTTTGGGCCTCACACTTAAGTGCCTAATCCATTTTGAGTGAATATTTTAACTGATGATATATAGGCCAATAGTTCCAATGTCCTGAAAGATTTTTCTGCACTTCCTTGTAATAATTTGATAGCTTTCAATCTTACACTAAAGTCACTACTCCATTTTGAGTGGATATTTGTAACTAATGAAATATAGAGGTCTAGTTTTATTCTTCTGCATTGTGCTTCTTTACTTGAAAAATATGAGTGAGCTCAAGTATTGAACACTGCCCAGACCAGGACTGTGGACTCACAACACCTGAAAGTTTCAGGAAAGTCTACAAGAAATAATTTAACCAAGGTCACTCTTGGTTGGGTGGATGGATTTGTGATGCTTTCCATAACATCCAGCATCAGAAGTCAGTACACTGAGCTTGGAGAAGAGACCTGACTGCTGATGGGTGAGGACAACATTGGCTATGCCAGAGAAGGAATTAGACCAAAGCCTGATTGGACTGACCTCAGAAAAACATGGTGGAAGAATAGGTAGAGTGAACACAGAGATATCTCGGAAGACTTGGGCTACATGGGGAAAAGAATGAGACTGTAGCTAGAGTGGATGAGAGGTCTGGACAGGGGTTTTCATTTAGGAAACACTCATGTACATTTCAAGCCAGGATATCACACTTCACAGTTGACCTCATACCACCATTTGAAGTAACCTACAGGACCAGATCAGGAACACTCAAGGTCAACAAGACTCCATCATGAGCCTTCCAAATAAAATCCCCAGAGGCCTCCTTTAACCTCCAAGGTGTCCAGTTCTCTGGCCATGTGGACAGAAAGTAGTCAGTTAGAGCACAGAAGCAGGATCTGTGCTCCTGACTCGAGAGTGTGCCTCCTGAAGCCAAGGTGCTGTCGCTACCATTTTTAAAATTATCTATTTATTTTTTTACTTTTTACAGAGTGCATGTTGATTCATTGTACACAAATGGGATACATTATTTCATTTCTGTGGTTGTACATGATGTAGACTCATAGCATTCGTGTAATCATACATGTACATAGGGTGATGATGTCTGCCTCATTCCACCATTTTTCACACCCCCTCCCTCTCATTTCCTTCTACATAAAGTTCCTCCATTCTTCTCTCACTCACCACCCACCCACCCCCATTTTATATCATCATCCATTTTTCACGGAAGGCTGAATGTTTTCTCCAATAAGTGGATGATGATACTATTTTGATTACATATTATTCTCAAATATTGCTTGAAGACTAAACCATTATCATTTTTTAATTTTTTAATTTTATTTGTACTAATTATTTGTGGTAACTCAGACATAATGGAGTGTAATCTGTCATTTTTCTGGTTATACAAACTGCAGGATCACATGGGTCATGTCATCATACATGTACATGAGGTGATAATGTCTGTTTCACTCTACTACCATTCCTTCCCCCATACCCTTCCTCTCCCTTCACTCCCCTCTACCTAATATAAAATAATTCTATTCTTCCTTATCTAAATCTCCTATTGTGAATTAGCTTCCACCTATCAGAGAAAACATTCAGTCTTTGGTTTTTAGGGTTTGACTTATTTCACTTACCATGATTTTTTCATTTCCAGAAATACATTTTGATTCAACTTTCAACATTTCACAGTGGTGAAATTTGTGTTTTTTTCATCTTTTTATTGCTGCATTATACTTGTACACACTGATGAGCTCTGTTGTTATGTGCTCGTACATGCACACTGTACAGCAATGGAATTTGGCCATTATCGCTCCCCAGCACTTTCCCTCCCCCCACCTCCCACTCCTGGTTCCCTTTCCTTTACTGATCTAGGAGATCCCCACGACCCACCACCTTTGTTTTCTTGTTTCAGCCCTAGTTTCTGCAAAACATTATCCTTTGTTTTATTTAGATTTTAATTTTTTTTTTTTTTTTTTGCGGTGCTGGGGAATCGAACCCAGGGCCTTGGGCTTGCAAGGCAAGCACTCTACCGACTGAGCTGTCTCCCCAGCCCTAGATTTTAATTTTTTGCAGACTGCATTTTGATTCATTGTACACAAATTGGGTACATACTTTCACTTCTAAGGTTGTACACAATGTAGATTCATACAATTCCTGTAATCATACATGTACCTAGGGTTAGGATATCTGTCTCATTCCACCATTTTTCACACCCCGCTCCCTCTCATTTCCTTCTACATATTCTAAAGTTCCCCCTTTATTCTCTCATTCCAAACTCCCCAATCCCCACTATATATCTATATCATTCTCCACTTATCAGGGAAAACAATCGACCTTTGGTTTTTTGGACTTGGCTTATTTCACTTAGCATGATATTCTGTAATTCCATCCATTTATTTGCAAATGCCATAATAGTATTCTTCTTTTTGTCTGAATAGTAGTCCATTGTGTATATATACCAGACTTTCTTTATCCATTCATCTCTTGAAGGGCAACTAGGTTGGTTCCACAATCTAGCTATTGTGAATTGCACTGCTATAAACATTGATGTGGCTGTGTTACTGTAGTTTGCTGATTTGAGGTCCTTTGGGTATAAACAGGGGAGTGGGTTAACTGGGTCAAAAGGTGGGTCCATTCCAATTTTTCTGAGGATTCTCCATACTGCTTTCCAGAGTGGCTTCACCAATTTGCAACTCCACCAGCAATGTAAAAGTGTGTCTTTTTGCCCACAACCAAGTCAACATCTAGTATGGTTTCTGTTCTTAATAATACCCATTCTTTGGAGTAAGATGACATCTTAGAGTTATTTTAATTTGCATTTCTCTCATTACTAGAGATGTTGAACACTTTTACTTATATTTATTAATTGTCTGTGTGTCTTCTTCTGTAAAGTGTTTGTTCAGTTCCTTGGCTGAGTTTACACATATTTTTTGCAAAACAGAGAAATGAGAACATAAAATATGCAGGATTTGAAAAACAATTAAAGGAAAAAATGACAATTTGTTAATGCACCCTAAGACGGATATCAGAGTGAGCAAGACACACAAACTCCTGACACCTGTGCCCAGGAGCAGCTGCAGTAGAAGGGAGAAGAAGATGGCAGAGACAGTGGGTTGAGCACAATCCACCTACAGACGTCAATCCCATGATACTCGGGGAATTAATGCATTAAATCAATACAAACAGCTTAGCAAGAAACTCGCACTAGGTGAGTGTGATGTCCATGTTAGGAAAGAACATCAGGATAGAGAGTTGAGGAAAAGAACTTGAACAGGACAAGTCCCTTACTTCCTTCACCAGGTACTTGCAGATCTCCTCTCCCTGAGACACCGGGATTGCACCCCTGTCCTCCTCCCCTTCCTGCTCACGTCTCTCTCATGAGCTCCTCACATATGCCAACTCTTCTCCTCTCTAATGGAGTCTGCTTTCTCCAGGAACCTGTAAAGGTACCTTTATCCTGACACACATTATGGGAAAGAACACCATGTTTCATTCAAAAATACATCTTAGTTCTAAAGATGTCTATCTGTCTATATCCTCCATAAATACAAGTGATAATATAGAAAGTTTAACTCAAAATACAGATATTGAGGTCCCAATTCTATGTAAGCTCAGAGAGAGCAAATCCGCCTTTAATATTATACTAAGATGTTGCTAAAATAACATCTGCAATGAGTACAGACTAAGTATGTACTGTAAGAAAGTTTCATCATCTTTTTAGAATTGTCCAAGTTTTTCCAATTTCACAATACTAGTTTCAATACATAATTTGCTAAACCCAACAAGGGGAGGCTAAAAAAATAGAAGTTCAGGGGATTGAACAAAGGGGAATGAATGGAAGAAGGGGGAATAGGAACAGGACAGTGAATGATTCGGACTTAACTTTCTTGTGTACATGTATGAATACACCACCATGAATCTCACCACGGTGTACATCCACAGGACTGGGATCTTAATTAGAATAAGATATATTCTATTCTTGTATAAATACATCAAAACAGATTCTACTGTCATGTATAACTAAAAAGAACAAACAAAAAATACATAGATGGTAATTATTAGAATTGATTATCAATATTGTCATTGTAAATTGCAAATTATCAGGAAAGCTGTTAACCTGTGATACAAAGGCTGGTCTGGTTGTAATAAAATAGGTAGGGATTGTTATCACATTAATCTTACTTTCCTAGGTCTGGGGCACTACAGTAATTAATTGGTGATATCAGTGAAGAAATAGATAAGGCAGGTCAGAAAAATACCAGCACATAAATGAACTACTTGTTTATTGGTGAATCTTATGTAGAAGTGATCTTGTACTTGTAGCTCACCTAAAAGACAAAAGTAAATTCCCAATGATATCAGGCCTCTAAACTAAAAGGCATGCCTTAGATCAGCTTTCATGGTCTACAGTTTTCTAGAATTATTAAGCTCTAGCCATGATGTAATATTGACAAACTACAATGAAACTGACAATTGTTTGCATTCACTAAACACTATGTAGATGATTAAAATGATCCTCACATCTAAATAAATAACTTGCAAAGGATTACACTCGATTGAAGAATATTTATATATGGATTTTTTTCAAGATCAATAAGTCTGAGGCTGTATCTCAGTAGTAGGGTATTTCCCAGAAGAGGAAATATATATATGTCACATGTATGAAAATAGTCTCAATATAGTAAGAGAAACAGATTGTCAAGACAACCAAACAGGTTTTGTGATGATGTGGAAATCCAACACCACCAAACGGGCATGCATATTACTTCAACCACTTAAGAAAAGTCCCCAGATTGAAATATTATCAAACATGGCAGCTCCTCAGGATGCAATCCTATCAAAGGTCAATACACACCTGTGGAGATGGTCACAATGGTAAGTCTCTACAGAGTACTCATCGTGGTGGTCACAATGGTCCACATCAAGGACATCAAACTTCTCCAGTAAAGAACTAGATAGCAAATGCTTTCGGCTTCAGGGATCACAAACTCTCCCCTGCAACTGTTCAACATTCCCTGCAGAGTAAGCAGCTTTAGATAATATCATGAGTAAGTGTGGTTATGTTTAATAAACATAAAACTCACTGAGACTACACAAGGGAGAAAAGTGAAACCCTTAAGGTCAATAAATCCTCCTCAAGAATAAAACTATTCATCTTCACCAGGAGACCTGGAAGAAGAACATGCAATCCTCTGTATTCACAATGTCAGAAAAATGTCACCCAAATTTCATCCATATCAGAAAGACTACCTATTTTATTCTGTCACCACACACCATGCTAAAATGGAGAGCACTGTAAATAAATGCACAGCTGCTAAACCCAGACACTTGACGTGATCTCAGAACTACACTGATAAAAATAACGACTGACATAATAAATCCCTCATTCCTTTGACACTCTATCAAAGTCAAAAAGATGAACTGCACAGACATCTAGACAGGGTGAAAAGAAGGTAGTGGAGTCCAAAGAAATGAGCGTTCTGGGGACAAACACGGGCAAGACTTGTAATCAAAAATTGGGTGACCGAATCCAGTATTTCTCTCTCCTTCCTTCTGTTTTATAATTTAGAAATTACATCTAGGGGATGCCCAGAGAAGCTGGGACACATACCTTCTCTGCATAGATGTCTTTCTACATAAGTCCATTCATCTTCTTATCAGACTCACACCCATGAGTGAAAGGAATTCAGAGGTGGAAGTGTTGCTCTGAGAGCCACCATTCCACTCATGACAGAGATGTGTTGTTGGTGGCCCCAAGGAAAGCTCCATCATCAAAGGACCAATGGCAGGGCACTGTTCCTCTCTTGGGCATCGTGTTAAGGATGGCACCTATATCTGCTATAAACACCTCGTGACTCTAAGAACTAGTCTTAGGAAGAGGTCACCTCATGTAGGACTCAATGAAGCTCTAATGCCCCAAAATACAAATTTCCAGCCCCTCAGGCCCTTGTAATGAACAATAACCCTCCTTCTAGCTTGAGCATATTAAACATAGGGCTTTTAGTTTTTCATGAGAAATAAAGACATCTTCCTTCATTGATGAAGCCAAAATCTCAGATATCACAAAACCATCTCAAACCCCTGAGATGTGTTGATATTGTAAACAATGAAACTGAATGGGGTGGATGGTGACATTGCCTCCGTAGCATACCATTGTCCACAGATGAGTCTCAGTAATCTCTTAGAAGATGGTGAAAATCGAACTTTGCTTCACATTTGGTCCGCCTGGGGAGAGCAACCCATCTGGCCCTAATGTGGATCATGCAGAAGTTGTTCTTCATGGTACTAACACAGCATTCCTGGGAACTTTCCCTGCCCTATCCGCCTACTCCAGTGTTCTTTCTTTTGAGACTGATCCATCAGTAATTGCTAAAAATCAAACACCAGACTTCATCGCTCCTTCTGTGGAGTCAGAACATCAAAATGCAATTTAGGGATGTGGTACAAATCATTTGCCTGATATCACAGATCTGGACAAACAGCGATGTCAGGTTTGAAATCCAAGTTGCTATGTATTTAGACACCACATTATGTTGTCATTTTGGAGGAACTTGATGATGGAAGTCAGGAATTATGACTCACCAGTGTTCCCGTCACTTTAGCTCATACTAGAAACCCAGAAATAAGGCCCATGACACAATCACACAGGCTGCATCCCACTGATGAGATGCCTCTGGGCCCCCTTCCTTTCCCTGTTCCTCAAGCTGTAGATGAAGGGGTTCAGCATTTGAGGGACAACGCTGTACATCATTGAAGCCACTACATTCTTAACGGTAGAGTCAGTAACTGCAGAGCTGAGGTAAACTCCAAAACCTGTCCCATAGTATAAGGACACAACTGAGAAGTGAGACTCACAGGTGGAAAAGGCTGTATACCTTCCCCCCACTGATGGGATCCTCAAAATAGAGGAGACAATTTGGGTATAAGAGAAAATAATCCCAGAGAGAGGAAGCCCAAAAAACATGATGCTCACTAGATACACCAGGATGTTATTGATGAAAGTATCAGAACAGGCCAGCTTGATGACCTGAGAAAGTTCACAGAAGAAGTGGGGGATCTCCAGGTCTATGCAGAAGGACAGCTGCAGCAGCATCAGAGTGTGGAGCAGGCCATGCACAATGCTAAGGAGCAGGCAGAGTAGAAGCAGCAGGACACACAGACAGGGGTTCATGATGACTGTGTACCTCAGGGGGTGAAAAATGGCCACAAAGCGGTCATAGGCCATTACTGCAAGGAGAAAATTTTCTAAACCACCAAAAATCAAGACAAAGCAGACCTGGGAGAGGCAGCCTGTGTAACTGATGCTCTGATCCTGTGTTTGGATGTTCACCAGCATCTTGGGGATGGTGGTTGTACCCATACAGATATCAGCCAAAGACAAGTTGGAGAGGAAGAAGTACATAGGGGAGTGGAGGTGGGAGTCAGACCTGACAGCCAGGATGATAAGCAGGTTTCCCAGGACAGTGACCAGGTACATGGACAGGAACATGCTGACTACAAGGGGCTGCAGTGCTGGGTCCTCTGTCAGTCCCAGGAGAAGGAATTCTGGAAGTGCTGTTTGGTTCGTGAGCTTCATGTTGCTGGTGAATCTTACTGAAGAGATGGGGCAAAAATAAAATAAGAGGAATGGTTTCTGGACAACCAGAAAGTGTATCAAATGGTGACTTGATAGAAATGAAAAATCTTGGAACCACCAGAGCCTTCCTGATGATAAGTTCTAAGGCTTTGGACCAGCAGGACCTGTCTTAGCAAGCATTGCAGATGAATTTACTATCTCTAACCATGAACATCCAGCACTTTAAACAATATCCTTCATGCATACTCTGAAACCAAGGCAATAATCGGGTCTTCTCTCTGCTTCCTATTTCTACCCTTCCTCTGCTCTCCTGCCTCCACTAACGTCCACACCTTTTATTAGGCAGCAACACTTTGGCCAACATCATGGTGGGTGCTGAATAACACTCAGTATCTCACCTGGATGTTAAAGGTGAAAGATCCGTTCTCAGCACAGGTGGACAGATGGATTGAGCCAGTAGGCTCCCAGTCAGGAAGGCTCATCTCTGGGAGAAGAGGTACAGGTGCTGCTTCCTGAGTGGGGCAGGGCTGCTGAGGGAGGTGGTCCCAGGCTGACTCCTGCAGTTCTGTGTCCCTGGGGCTCAAAATCCAGAGCTCCTCATTAGGGCAGCTATTTAACTATCATTCTTGTCTCAGTAGGACACAACCTTAAAGACCCAGGCTATAAAAGAGAAGAAATCAGAATGATGGAATTCCTGACCCCAGATATCTGTCCATGGCCTCAACCACTTCTCTCCATGGTTCAAGCTCATCATTTCTCAGACATTGCACACATAACACATGGCAATTTCCTTATAAATTACAAAGTTCTGTTTTTGCTATAAACAAAAGCATCTCTACCTATGTTGTGATATTTAGAAAACCTGATTCTCTTTTAGGTATGAAAATAAGCCTTGGACATTTGAGAATACATAATGCAATGGTAAAGACGGCTAAGATATAAAAGTACAAACACTCAAGGTGTCTCTTCCTAATTGCCATTGATTATTTGCTGAATCTTAATTTTTTTCTCTGTATTTTGCACAGAAGATTCTACTCTGTTTCTTTGAATGCTGCTGACTTCCAATTTTATATAAACAGGCATTGCCTAGAAACTTTTTAATCTGATGCAATCCTGTCATCTGTTTTTCTCTCTTTTTCCTGTGCTTTGGGAATTTTATTAGTCAGGGTTCTCTAGAGGAACAGATCCTAAAGGAGGTATGATTATTAAAAGGCTATTTATTAGATTGGTTACACACTCCGAAGCAAGATAGTCCACAATGGCCATCTGCAGGCTGGAGAGCTGGAGGAACGTGTAGCTGCTCAACCCAAGAGGCTGAAGCCTCAGAACAAGAGGTCTCAAGAATGCTGCCCCAGTTGGTGACCGAAGGCTTCTGCAAACTCCCTGGAGAATCACTGGCAGAGTTCACTTTGAAAGAGTGAAGGAGCAAGAGTCTGATGTCCTTAGGTGATCCCAGCAGAATCAAGAACACCTTCAAGAAGAATCGAGCTTGCATCTGCTACAGCTTCCTTGTTCTTCCAAATTTTATTCCACCCAAGCCTCCAATATATTGGACGATGCTGCCCAGGCTTAGGGAGTGTCTCCACTTCAGTTCCCTGTCCCACATGCCAATTATTCCTAGACACACCCTCTATGACACACCTAGAAACCTCTTAATCTTCTTCATGTATTAATCTAATCTAGTTGACAATTCATATTAACCATTGCAGGGGTCATATCCAAAATATTCTTCCTGGACACCTATGTTTTTGTCTAGTAGTTCCAGGTATGCATGCCTTACATTTAGGTCTTTGATCAATGTTGTACTGATTTTTGTACAGAGAAAAAGTGTTCATTTCTGCCTATGAGTATCATTTTCCCAGAATCCTATGTCAAAAGCACTGTGCTTTCCTCAGGTTAAGATATTGGCATCTTTATCAAGAATCAGGGTTGCAGATGCATGGGTTTATTTCTGGGATTTCTATTATGTTCCATCCATCTATGTGTCTGTTTTTTGGCAAGTGCTGTCCTGCTTTGGTGACTGTTGCTCATATTACAGCTTCGGTTTCCTTCATCAGTGTTTTGTCATTTTCATTGTAGAAGTCTTTCACTTCCTTGGTTAAATTTTTAATTCAGTTTTTTAATTTTGTACCTAAAGTTAATGGGAAGACTTTCATGATTTCTTTCTCAGTAATCTTGTGATTGGCTTATAAAAGTACACTTGTTTTGTGTGCCGATTTGTCTTCTGCAACTCTATTGGATTCCCTTACATATTGTAATAGTCATTTGGTGAAGTATTTGCTTTTCTACGTATAGAATCTCATCATCTTCCATGAAACTACTAGAAGAAACCATAGGGGAGACATTTCAAGACGCTAGTATATGGCAATGATTTGGGGATATGACACCCAAGGAAACTGGAAGCAAATGCAAAAGGAGACAAATGGGATCATGTCAAACCAAAACATTTCTGTAAGATAAAGGAAGCAATAAAAATAGAAGAGAAATCAGTGGGGCAAGGATGGGGATTGAGGGGGAGGGAGGAAGGACAGGAAAAGGAAGGAATGGTGGAATGAATCTGAACAAACTATCCTAACTACGTATGTGAATTTACCATGGTGAATTGCACTTTTGTGTATATCCATAATGTACTAACTTAAAAAAGTATAAATAAATATCAGAGGAGTAGAGGAAAGGTAATGGAGAGGGGGGAGGGGAGGGAAATAAAATGTACTAAGGACTGAACTATAGCAAATTGTATCCCGTAATTAAGTCAAAATTACCCCAATATTATGTATAACTCTAATGCACCAAAAATTTTTTTAAGAAATGAAGAGACACGCTATGGAATGGGAGACATATTTACCAAGTATCCTTCTAACAAAGGATTAATAACCATAATACAAAAGACACTCAAAAAACCTCAACAACAAAAACCCAAGTAAAACAAGTTTAAAAATGTGCAAATGATCTAAATAAACATTTTCCAAAAGAAGACATAAAAATGACCAATAATTATAGGGAAAAAATGCTACACATCTGTAGTCATCAGGGAAATGCAAGTCAGAACCACACTGAGAAATCATCTCACCCCAGTCAGAATCCCTATTACCAAAAATCATAATAGGAACAAATGCTGGTAAGAGAGTGGAGAAAAAGAAACCCTGATGCTGTTGATAGGAGTACACGTTAGTACAGCCACTGTGCCAAACAGCACAGAGGTGCCTCCAAAGACTGAAAGTAGAATCACCATACAGAGGTGATCCAGGGGTCCCAGTCCTGGGTATAAAGTGGAAGGAAAGGAAGTCAGTACATGAAAGAGATACCTTCATACTCCCAATCTCCCATTTACTGCAAAGCTATTCACAACAGCCAAGCTATGAAATCAGCCCAGGTGGTCATCAACACATGAATGGATAAAGAAAATACGGTATATATACACAACAGAATATTGTTCAGTTGTAAAAGAAGTATGAAATCTTGTCACTTGTAACAAAACTGATGGAACTGGAGGACATCATATTAAGTGAAATAAGTCAGACACGAGAAGAGAAGTGTTACATGTTCTCTCTCATGTGTGAGGACTGAAGAATTAAAAGAAAAAACATAACCTAAAAGTAGAAGAGGGATTATTGGAGCCCGGCTAGGGGCTGAGGGGAGGGTGAGATAGGGAAGGGATGAGAAGGTACAGAAGGATGGATGGATTCCATCAGTACATGATATATACCAATATCACAGTGAATCTCATTATTTTGTATAACTAATTTGTGTTCATAATTATAATATTTTTTAAATCAAGAAATAAAAGATTCCAATTGATTGTATTTCTGCTTCTGTGAAGTGTCTGTTTAGTTTCTTAGCCTATTTATTAATTAGGTTATTTGATGGTTTATTTTTTGTGTGTGTGTT
>JAHUXG010022170.1:0-28449 GCA_020740815.1 Sciurus niger
CAGGCCCTTCTATCATTTAGGGTCTGGGTGAGGAATCTGATGATATCTGTATTGGTTTACCCCTTTTTGTAATCTGATGCTTTTTGCTTGCATTCTTTAAAATTCTATTTTATTTGAATGCTAAGCATTTTCATTATAATATGCCTTGGTGTGTATCTCTTGCATTTTTCTACATTTGGTGTTCTGTATGTCTCTCATATTTGATTTTCCATTTCATTCTTTAGTTTTGGGAAATTTTTGAATATTATTTCATTGAAAAGTTTATTCAATCCTTTGGGTTGTATCTCTATGCCTTCTTCAATCACAATAATTTTTAAATTTGGTGTTTTCATGGTATCCCATATTTCTTGGATACTCCATTCATGATTTCTTACCATCTTCTCTGTTTGGTCAACTTTATTTTCAAGATTGAATATTTTGTCTTCATTTTGTACAGTTCTGTCTTCCAAGTGGTTGAGTCTTTTGGTGATGCTTTCCATTGAGTTTATTTGGTTTATTGTTTTCCTCATTTCAAAGACATCTCTTTTTTTCAGAATTTCTGTAAAGGTTAGTTGGGGTCCACCTATAAGGGTTAAAGGGAGAGCTAATAAAGAGGTAAATACTCAGATGGCAATGAGTAAGAAGTGACTCTCGTGGAAAAAACAGTCCAGTTTTTTATTCATTTCAGGGTCATATCAAATTACCTAGTTTACATAGTATAGTTAATTTTTCCATGTGCAGATCACAAAAATTTCATGTTTTTTAGAGTCCACTAGTACCAAAGGTTATTATAATAAGATAATGTCTCCAGGCCTCAAGGACAGAGGATTTGCAGGGCATTTCTAAGCCATTCAAACAGAGTGCCTTTTTCCTGAGAAGATTGCTCAACTCAAATGACTTTTGCTCCTCTGTATATTGACTGACCTGAAATCCCTATGACTCCACTTTTTTGTTTTTTTATGGCCTTTAAAATACGTGTGATTTGTCTTCTCTTTAAGAAAGATGGAGGGAGAAAGCAAAGCAAACATTGACAAATACAAGCACAGCATAATAAAGCATGTATCAATAAACATTCTCCAATGACATGCTGTTGGTCCATGTAAAATTTGGCAGACATGAGGTTAACCAACCAAATAAATCCCAATCTCCATCACCTTTTTGTACCTTCTTTACAATGTTTTAAGATGATCCAATTCCTTGTGATTGTGGTTATTATTATCAACTAAATTAAAACATCACATATTGCTAAAATCTTGGCATCTTATATGATGTAAAACAACAAATAATCAATAGCAGCCCATTATCAAGAATAGCTTGATGATACGAATTTCAGAAGAATTAACAATTTCTGTTAAGTATGGAGGCACCACCACCTGGGGTACAATAACAGAAAAATAACACAATAATAACCAGTTTATTTATAGGATTTTGGTTAAGTTTGGCACACAGAGCTGTAACCATGTTTTCTGGAGTACATTCTAAATCCATCTGGGCTAGCATTTGTTGAGCAGTTGTTGTTAAATTTTTTATATTCCTCCAAGTCACTAGATGATTAGAAGACAGAGGGTCACTTTAGCCTCTTGTTCTTATCAGAGGTTTCTTCTTTGAATCAAAATCTTGGGTCTGTAATCCCTGGAGCCAAACAGGGTTTCTGCTACCTGTTTGTCCTGATTCTTTTTCTCATTCACTCCAGGTGATCACCCAAAATACATTTGGACAAAAACAGCAATTTTGTCCACCCCTAATACACTTCCTTTTTTGTCCCCCATCACCACTTCAATTTGGACATAATCATACCATTCTCATAAAATCATCCATATAACTGAATCTCTGCAGATGGCTTATAAGAAGGCTATTTTACAAAGTCACTGACAGTGCTGAGTAGAGCCTGTGAGTCACCATTTCACAAAAGAGAGAGCTATTAAGGGGGATGATTCCTGGTGGCTCCAAATCAAACTTATAGCTGATTACCACTTCTGAATTTCTGAACTGTGGCACAGCAGCCTATATTTCTCCTACATTCTTTCTGTGCTCTAAGCTGTAGGATGGTCATTCCCTCCTGGCCTGTCTGGGATATTAAAAAGAAAATTGAGGTTGAAAGGGTAAAAGAGACTTATAAAAGCACATCCAATCTGTAATGATGCACTGTTCGTCTGTTGTCTTAATGCAGTATTGTTTTTGAAGTTATGTGCTCTTTATAATTCCCTTCTCATGACTTTCTAAAGCATATTTTGACTGTATTATCCTTTTAAATGAAACAGATAGCCAAGTAAGTTAATCTTGGGCATGTGATTTTTACCCAAATGCTGAACTTGTTCTGTGGTTAGAAGGTGGTCTGACCACCTAGTAACATAAGCATTTGTAGTCAGATGGCTATTTGAATTCTAGCTGGTCATTTAACTCACTATGTTACCAAGGCCTAATCACAGTTACCTCTCTGAGCCTTATTAGTAAAATAGGGGCTGTAATACCTTCCTTGCTGGGCACTTAGGAAGATTAGGTGAGATATTCCATGGAGAAATCTGTCATTTGTCTTAGAGTCAGTAACTACTCAGTAGGTATTTTTGCTAGTATTATTTGGTTGACCTTTTGGTGACTTTCCTCCATGACTTCTCAACTCAGTCAATTTTAATAGCACACTAGGGTCCTGATTTGCTTATTGTACAAAACAGCTAGGCACCCCATCACTTGTACCCTTTATACCTCCCTAACCAATTTTCAAACAGGACTTTACCAATAGTGGCTCACCTGGATGAGAGTGCTCCCACACCTCACTCTTGTGATGTGCCAAGAGCCCATATCCCCGTGTTCTTGCCGAAATGTTTAGTTGGAGTCTGTTTGTGAGGAAGCCATCAGAAACTCAGAAAAAGGAGCATTCTCTGAGACAACTGACCCCTGATGCATAAAACAATCGAGTCCTTAAAACCAAATCAGGAAAAAGAGGAGGGTCCATTCTGTCCCAAGACAAATACCACAGGAATTTCTTGACTGGATTTTGATACACATCAAAACATGCTGGAGCAAAAGAGGGAATGCCTTAGGTAGGTGAATTAATGGTAATTCTTAAGGCATGCCATTGGTACAATAGTTATTATCATTAAAATGTGAACAATAATACTACTGTAAAAATGTCCTTAGTTTTAGAATAGGCATGAAGAAATAATTAGGAATGAGATAGATGGTCAGAAAGAGAGAGTGGAGAGGAAGGGAGAAAGTGTCATGCTGGCAGAGGTTAACATTAGGGTGAGACAGGAATTGAAAATAAAGAGAAAGAGATACAGAACCGCAAAGGAAACACACATGAGTCATTGAGATGCAGAATGCTCTCAGGGACATGTCCTTGGCCTATGCATTTGTGAAGTGAGGGAAATGAGCATGTGCAGGGAAAACTGATGTGGAATTATGAAGCTCCACCCTGGCTCTACCTCCAGTTCAGTATAACTACAGTCCAACTACAAAGACTGGAGTCTTTTTTTTTTTTGTAAGACTGAAGTCTTAAACCAAGGCAGGTCTTCTCTCTCTCAAGATAGTTAGCATTCTCCTTTTAATGTGTATCTTCTTCCTAAATAAGCCCCTGTCTATGCCTTGTATAGCTCATGTTGGAATACTTTTCGAAGAATCCCAGTCATACTGAGTTGAATTCCCCTCCTCTAAGTCATCACTTCTCTCATAACTAGGAAAAAGGTCTCTGTGTGCTCATTGTACTGTTCTTTCATCTTTTCTATAAATATGAATTATAAAAAAATCAATCAATGCCATTTGGCCTTGACTTTCTATTCAATGAGATATTTGGTCTACCCAAGACTATGTAGTGGGTAATAGGTTTTCCATCAATACCAAGACACATTTGATCACTTTGGTAATACAGTTAATGTTTCTATCTGTCATATCAAGCTGAGGCTGGCAGTGTAACTAATGATTGTTAGCAAAGCCTTTTTATTTCTTGACATTAAAATTCCACTCCTGATATTCCTTAACCTTTCCTTCTGTTGGGTGTATCTTGATGACCCCCTGCTATTTATGTCATCCCTCTTAAGGATGGCATCTACCATCCATTCACCTGCCCCTCTTCTTTTTGTATTTTATGATCTAGAAGTCTGTCTCATCCAATTGTTCCTTTGCTACCAGGTCTCTGAGATGCCAGCTCTGTTTAGATCTCCATCTGATTCATCTTGTTATTCAAGCTCCTGGGTTGGGATATGTAATCTGACTTTGCTTTTCTGTCTGCTCTCTGCCCAACCAATTCCTCACTGGATGGGTCATAAGATGTCTTTCCCTGTTATTTGCATAAGGAGGTTATGCAAATGAAACAGAAGTTTCATTAGCCTGTATGGAATATTTCCTGGTTTTCTCTTATTTTGTGTTTACAAAATCAACTGTAATCATTTTTTGTGGGGGGGCACCAGGGATTTAACTCAGGGGCACTCGACCATTGAACCACAAGCCCAGCCCTACTTTGTATTTTATTTAGAGATAGGGTCTCACTGAGTTGCTTAGCACCCCACTTTTGCCAAGTCTGGCTTTGAACTTGCAATTCTCTACCTCGGTCTTCTGAGCTGCTGGAATTATGGGCATGTACCACTGTGCCCAGCAAATGGTGGGTCTTTTTAAGCTCTTGTGATATAATCTTAATTGGACTGGGAGCAGAAAAATTATTCATATTACAATTCATTGTTTCTCTGTGTGTATTTGCCTCTAAACTGTAAGTTCTTTGAGGACAGGGGCTTATTCTGGTCTTTTTCTCTGACCTTTAAACTATGTGATACATGGTAGGAATGCAGTAACTGTTTGCTTTGTACCATAGTTAAATTGATGAATGGCCACTGGTTGCTTTTAAGAAATTCCCAGCATCTTCTGGAAGGATAACCCAAGTACACCAGTGCCAATCATGCAAAATGAAATGAGAAGGAAGGTGAAGATGTCACTCAAAGCCTTGTTTCTGAACTGATCTTAAACACTCTTGGGTAAAGAAATCTGCAAAATAAAAAGAACAATATTTTTTCAAACTTTTTGGTAAGATGTAGGTCAAAATATAGTCCTCATTTCACAGAGTCTGAAGCTAAGACTCATGGAGGGAAATTGACCTGGTCCAGATTTGAGGGTTTGTGGTGGCTCAGTGGGGTTCCCACTGTATACCTCTCCCTATGGACTCTGTCTTTGGGGAGGGTAGAGTTGTGAGGTGTGGATATCAGCACTGCCTGAGTGTTAGACTCTCCTGCTCCCCCTTATCCTGACCTGGCTGGCCAAGTGTTACTCTGCATCTCAAGTCACCTGTGTGGCACTAATAAAAACCACTGTGCATTAATCATATCTTCTTATTCTGTATCATTGATGCTTTACCATCTTTGGGTCTTACTGATCCAGCAGGGACTTTCCTTCACCCCTAGACATAGCTAATCCCTATAGATGTCAAACAATTCTCACCTAAGTAGGCTTTTTAAATGTGAGCTGGCCAAGGCAGAGCCCATGCCCTAAACAGCCTCCTTTACTGAGATCATACTCCCTGGGCCATCATCCACCTGTCCTAATCCCCCTTGGATCAGACAGCATATTATAAGGGTCAGCATTCTGTACCAGAGCCTACTCAAATTATTTAAGTCAGTCAACCCTAAACCTGTCTACACCACCCTACCTATTCCTTCTCATGGAAAGCACACTAAGGGCTCTTGCTCACATTTTCCTCTCCCTTTCTCTGTCTCTGACTGACCCCAGTTCTTCAACCCCCATGCAGCACTTATGCCATGTGGTGTTCCCTTTAACTGGGAAGAGAACATAACAAGCTATCTCTTCAGTGGCAGCTTTCTCTGAACTTTTGGACTTGCCACTACTAAATAATAACAAAGACTATGTTTTAAAACACACATGTTTTATGTTCTTGGAGATTTGACATTGGACCTTGCAGATACTCTGGGGTAAAGCATTGGCCCATTGATAGGCTGCCTCTTCCTCTCCCCTTCAAATAGATTGACTTGTCTATTTTATTGTTCACATGTTAGACTTTTTTTTGTACTAGGATTGGACCAGGGGTGCATAACCACTGAGAAACATCCATAACACTTTTATTTTTATTTTTATTTTTTTATTTTGAGGCAGGGTCTTGCTAAGTTGCTCAGAGCCTCACTAAATTGCTGAGACTGGCTATGAACTTGAGATCTTCCTGCCTCTGCTTCCCAACCTATTGGGATTACAGGCATATGCCATTGTTCCTGGCTATATGGTAGATTTCTTAAAACATCACATGGTTCATGGCAGTCACCTGCTTAAGTTACTACCATGACACACCAGAGACCAAGGTTCTTATAGCCTGGAAGGTCCTCCACCCTGCAGAACTGTAAACCTTACCCTGTTTCACCAATCTTTGGTGTTGCTGGAACCTTCCAGGACTCATCAATTGATAGACCTATTCCTGCAATCTGAAACACTTTCCTCCACTAATCCCCACAGCACAAACCCTCACCTCTATCACATCTTTGCTCAAATGCCACCTTCTCAGTGGGGATACCCTGTCTTCCTTGGCCTACTCTCCTTGGTGTCATCACACTTATCACCCTTGAATATACAATATAATTCATTAATTATGCTTATTGCTCTTTCTGTCTTCTTCTTCTTTCTACCTCCATGCAATTACTTGTCAGCTCCACAGACTGCAAACTTTTGTCCTTTGATAGCTTCTAAGGACCTAGAATAGAAAATGGCACAGAATAGACCTAAAATAAATATTATTGAATAAATGAATGTCCTCATAACACTTTGTGGAACAAAAAAGTTCCTCTATTAAAAGAGAGTTTGTGAAAAATAAAAAACAACAACAAAACACTTCCTTTGACACCTTGATTCTCTTCATATTGTCTGAAGGTAAAGCACATTGGTAAAAGTAAGTTTTGGGGGAGGTTGTCCAGCAAGGACCCTGAGAAGAATCAAGTGAATAACACTTGTGTTCTGGGCAAGATGGAGACTCATAATAAGAAATATAGTCATTCAACCACCAAGAAAATGAAATCAGGGAGAAAGTGCCATTATCTGGGTGGAAAAATCAGGCCTGGTGATGGATCTTGTAGGAAGTAAACCAGTCTATTTTCAAGAAGGAAGAAACACATGGAAGCAACATGTTAGATGTTCAAAGAGCCCTTCAACCTTAGTTCTTTATAAAAAAAATGTTTTGAAACCCATACCATAGTATGGAGTGGACAGTGTGGCTTGTTCAAATGAAAAAGAAGATTCTGTGGGGAAGTGAGCAGACAGAGGCAAATCTGACAAGAATAGTATCAGCTTCCAGGTTCATGGAGTAGCACTGGTGATGTTTTTATCAGTGCTCTGGAGGAAAATATTCCCAGTAGTCAGTGATGCAGCATGTGACCTTGAAACTTCTGAAGTAGTGGCATGTCAGGACAATGGAGACAGACATCAGAGGTCTTCAGGGCTAAGTATGTGGGCAGAGAGGTCATAAATGAGTCACACTGGGGCAGACCCTGGAAATTCATCAAAGGAAAAATAAAGTGGAGAGGTCATCTCTCATCCAAGGAAAGGACTGAGGAGGCACTCTGCACTGATGCTGGATCATCTCAGCCATCACAAGGAAGAAAATTCAGTCATCATAAGACAGATATAGCTCATTATTCCTTGGGTTTCTGAAATGCCTCCTCTTTCTTCTTCCACTTTTCTCCCTCCCTAGCCTACCCCCTTGGACCAGAAGTTCCTCTTAAGTTTCCCTGTCCTCTATTATAACTCTATGCTTATGAACATCATCATGCCTCCACTGCTACTACCACCATGTCATGAATTCTCTGCACCCATTAATTTCCAACTCAGAAACCTCCTTCTCTAGAGGTCTTCCCCATTCATAAACCTGACCTTCAATCCTCAGCAATAATGCAATCTCTCCACTTAAACCACCAAAAAACTCATGTTAACATAATCTGTTTAATATTCATATCATTCACCATGATCTCATAAAATCAAGTGATGCTTCTGACACTATACATGCTCAATGGTTACTCTATTTATGGGATGCATGCATGGGGAGCAGATCAACTCCCAACCACAAGACAGACCCAAAGAACAATAAATAAATGACTTCTCCCACCAATGCACAAACACAGTCTCACACAATCTATCAGCTATAATCTCAATGCTCTGTGCATTTTCTTATCTGCAGCTTGTGAGCTATTACTGTTCTATACATGTTTGTTCTGCTTTTGTTGATTTTATAATGCTTGAAATAGAAGGAATAGAGGCCTAAATGGTGGGGAAGTTTTAATTTTGTCTTCATATATCTGATTATTTTTGTTTTTATCCCCTTTCTTCCCATTCATTTTCTTCTTTCTTCCCCTGATTCTTCAACCTTCTATATCCCTGTAAAAGTTCATGGCAAGAAATCAGAATGGGCCACTCTGGAAAATTGATAATTACTAGTTGAAAGCAATTGGGAAGTAGAGGGAATGAACTCTTATCCCTCCCCAGCTACTGAAAACATCACAAGTGTCCTTGGAAGGAGTTCCTCCAACTCTCACTTCCTTTGTGGGGAATTCCCAGATGACAACTGTCAACCTTGCTACTGGGGCAGGATGGCACTGGATACACCAAACCACTGGGACTGAGCCTCAGCTACCATTAGTAGCTCTGCACAGCTGCCTTCCCACAGTTTCCTACTCTAGAAATTCAGTGACTTTCTTGTCTCTTGTCATCTCTTCTCAAAAATTTCATCCTTTACCCAACTGGTATAAAAATCTTCCAAGCAAAACTATTTCTTTTGTGGCTTTCTTCCTATGAAGTCCCCACCCCAACTCTTTCCAGTTAAAACATTTACTATGAAGTAAAATTGTGTGCTGGAGATGTAGCTCAGTGGTAGTGCAATTGGTTAGCATGCGTGGAACACTGGGTTCAATTCTTGGCACCACATATAAATAAATAAAATAAATATCCACTGACAAATTATATATATATATATATATAAACAAAATAAAATTGTATGTTGCTTTTTTTCCTGCCATAATACCTGTTAGTTCATTTACAGACTCAACCAGAGAACCTAAGGGTGCAGAGAAAATTTACTTCCCTACCCTTCAATGTCAGTGCTCTTTTGGTTAAACTCCAGAGGGATTTTAACCAAATCCCTTTGTTAAATACACTAGGAATCCTTGGAGAAATACACTAGGAATGAATTTGTTGCAAAGTAAAAAGGAACTGGAACATTTTGAGATTGATTTTCTACAAGATGATCCCTCTTCAAAACAATTGATACTTGGGATGATGTGACTCCTGCTTACTGATGGGCATGGACTTGCATGTACAGAAGTTTCCTGTATCAGTGCATGTTGTGCATCAAAAAGGCTATGTTCTGGAATGTGATAGGTCTCAGGTGCCTCAAGGGGAGAGAAATACTGAAGCATCAGACCCACCTGTTGAAGGAGTTCACATAGAAGCAAGGTGAGGGACTCATGTGAGAGGTAGTATGAAAAAGTTCCTCTTTTAGATTTTTGCCTGGAGGTGGTAAGAGGACTTTGGAACTGGGAAACTTTTCACTCTCCATGTGGGTTTGATACAGCCTATGTTACCATGCCCTCTGGCCGAGAGCACTTTTCTCTTAGTCAGCCTGGTCTTTGAACCCTAAACATTCAGTCTTCCTCCATGCTACAGTCCCTCACCTTCAATGTGTGGCCTTCAATGTGCATAACTGCAACTACCAAAGCATAATGTACTTTTAACTTAGTCACAGGGAGAGAATAGGCAGCCCCAGAGCAGATGGGATGCTCATTCAACTGCAGTCATGTTTCAGGCTCACTTTACTTTATTACAACCTGTGTGTAGGGTAACAATAACCTAACATCTCAAAGTAACTTCAGTGAAAATTGTGGTAGGTGACATTTAAGGAATAATTAAACTGTACCAGTACTGTGCTTACTGCTTGGTGTATACTGGCCATTGTAAATAGATCTTACAGGAGAAGAACATGGGAGATTTTAGATCACCACTGTGTGTATGGAACCCAAATGTTAAGAGGTGCACAGAGTGGCCTGGCAAAAAGAATCCTGCATGATATTTTTGCCTGGTGAATTGTGTCTTTGAGTGGGCTGTAGAGATGCCTAAACATGCAGTTACTTCCTCTAGATGCAGTCTGTGTAACTTATAAAACACTATTGATTAGAAACCATTATTGTACATTCTGATACTTGCATCCAAAGTGGTCTTACTGGGCATCTCAAGTCATTGCCATATCTCATTTTGTTTGTTAATAGCTTCCCAATTTTTCCAGCTTTAGTGTCCCTCCTACTGTACACCTGTTTAAGTGGTGTTTCTGATGTTTTGGAGGCGTGACCCATTCCTTGATCCAGTTCATCTCCAGGGAAAGGTCCTCACTATCCAGGATCCCCATTCCCATTTTAGAGTTATACTGAGTCCTTTGCTATGCTTTGGTTTTCCTCATAGCACTTATCATAATACATCCTTCCCATGTATATATTTGTCTTCATCCCTAGTGTCTCAGGACAATATGTCTCATTTGGTGTATGGGCTTCATCTGCCTGATGTAAACTAGGTATCCAGTTTATCTGCTAGTCTAAATAATGTAATCAAACCAAAATGAAGAGTTTATGTCTTTCTGTGGTTGGCTATTCCTCTTCCAGGAAGGCAAAATCTCCTAGTGTGCTTTATAGAAGCTAGTGACTGGAGAGTAGCTGTAGTTATCAAGTTAAGTGAGCCTTCCAATTGTGAATTCTGTTGGCTTTATTTTTGCCTTGGAGGTGAAAAAGTCACAATTTACCAATCCTGCTCCTTGCATTAAAGTTCCCAACCCTTGATGAATGTTGTCTTTGAAATATTTTTTTATCCATTTCATGAATCATACCAAATTAACTTAGGTAGATTCTGTGACATCTTAACTCTTTCAGTTCAGTTCCTCTGTTATGTGAGAGTATTACTCCTTAGGTAATATATATTTTAAACCAACATTGTGCTTGGAAGTGAACTTCTGGAGCATTAGTGTTAATATTCAGAATTATATATGCATATGCACTTTTTGTGCTATGATTTATCTTGAAATATAAATTCTCATGTTGCAAAAATAATACCCAGTTTTTACCAGTGGTTGCATCTTGTATCACTATAGTGTCATATCAAGTTTTAGAAACTTATGTTCATCCAATAGTATTTCTACAACTACACACTGCTGAGTTGCACCAGTTTTAATACTCATTTGTATATGTGTATGTGACTACTTCTATACATCTTGATCCCATGTGTACTCATCTGACCATCTCCAGGTTTGAGACAGAGCTGAGGCATCACAGAGGTGATGAATGACTTGATTATTGTCCTATCCCCAGTGCTGCATAAAGTGTTTCAGGATTTCTTTCCAATACATTAGTCATGGTGAGTTGTAGTAACACTATTGAAAAGGAAATAAGAAAAGAAACCCACATATTATTGTTTGTAAATTATATTTTTTCATCTCAATAAAAGCCTAAAATTACTCATTGAAATACTATTAGTTTGTATTTTTATATTATATTGATTAAGAACATCTGTTTTAGAGCCTGGTATATTGGTTTGGATCCCAGCTTCTCCACATGTGAACTCTCAGTCCCTTGGTAAATCATTAAATCTCTTTGTAAATGTTGTCCCACCTGTAAAGCAGGGACAGTGATAGTCCTAAATCATTGAGTTGTGGGAAATAATGAATATAACATTCCACACTTAATAAGGACTGGGTAAAGTCATAGGAAATAGCTCTTTAGTAGAGCCAAATGAGTACATATTGTCGGTTTCATATATTTAATCTCAAACTAATGGACTGATTTTCTTGTTAATGTTATTACTACTGATAAATCAGTAGAGTAACTTGCTAAGACATAAATATTAAAGAAACAATGATTATCCATTTTAACATGACCCACTCCTTAGTGAAATTGGTGAAAATTATTTTTCAAAAAATTGAAACCTCTGGAAATGGTTCTAAGTATAAATATCTCCCAAATGAGATATGTATTCAACAAAACCTACAATGATTCAGTAAGAAACATGAGTCTGTGAAGTTTAAATTATGTTAAATGGGCTAAGGTATTGAGTAGACACTTCTCAGAAAAAGATATAGAATTGATCATCAAATATATACAAAAATGTTCAACATCTCCAGAGATTAGAGAAATGCAAATCAAAACTACTCTAATATTTCAACTTATTCCAGTCAGAATGGCAATTATCAATAATATAAGCAAAAATACATATTGGTGAGGATTTTGGGGAAAAGGTACACTCATACATTGCTTGTGGAAGTGCAAATTGGTGCAATCCCTCTGGTATGCAGTACAGAGATTTCTTAGGTAACTTGGAATGAAACAACCATTTGACCCAGCTATCCCACTCCTCAGTCTATACCCAAAGGATTTTAAATAAGTCACATCAATGATGTGACACAGTCACATCATGTTTATAGCAGCTAAATTCTCACAATAGGTATACTGTGGAAGCAACCTAGATTCCCTTTGATAGATGAATGGATAAAGAGGCTATGGTATATATACACAATGGAATTTTAATCAGCTTTAACTAAGAATGATATTATCGTATTTGCTGGTAAATGGATGGAGTTGGAGAATATCATGCTAAGTGAAATAAGCCAATCCCCAAAATACAAGTGCCAAATGTTTTCTCTGATACATGGATGCTGATACATAATGTGGGAAAAAAGGAAAGAATGGAAGAACTTTGGATTGTGCAGAGTGGAGTTAGTGGTAAGGGGATTTGGGGATGGAAAAGATGGTGAAATGAGACTAACATTATTACCTTATATATGTGTATGATTGCATGAATAGTGTGAATATGCATCATGTATAACCAGAGAAATAAAAAGTTGTCCTCCAGTTTTGCTCAGTGAGTTAAAATGCATTCTGCTGTCATATATAACTAATTGGAACAAAAAAAAATCCTCTGGAAATGATTCTAAATATAAATAACTCCAAATGAGACATCTATTCAAGAAAACCTAAAAGATTCAATAAGAATTATGAATGTCTGTGAAGTCTAAATCAAAGTAAATCAAGACTGCTTTCTGTTCATCCTCCCAGCTCAGTCAGGCAGTGACCCCACTGCAGAATGCTGGGGCAGAGACATGATGGACTGAGGGCTTTCACCCAGTAGGGTTGCCTGTTGCTTCATCCATGTTAAAATGAAAACAGCACAGGGTGAAGGCACTTTTTCCTTCCCAGCCTCTGATTGTGGACTGCAGACTGGCTGGGCACTGTGAGAGCATGAGGCTTCCAAACTGCCCTTGAAGTGATGGTTCCATATTTAGAGGTGCAAGCTTGGGTGTGTGTGGCAGAGTGGGAGATTGTCCCCATGCCCACCTCTGAAGACTTGGACTCAGGGATTTTCCCTGAATGTAGCCCTTCTGAGGTCAGAACAAAAATTGTACACTGGCTTTAGAAACCATCCTACAAAGTAGTTATAATTTGAATTGTTAGTGAAGCAAGATTTGCCTCAGGGCATTATTGGAAACAATAGAGTAGTCATCAGGCAATTAGTAGAATTTGATAACTGGTCAAAGTCAAAGAAAGACAGCTCATGTTGCCTAAAATCTGTCACCTCAGGTTGTCTGTGGGCATGATTAAAATTATCACTCATGAGAAGCAACACCAGAGGTTTCCTGTTAGGAAAAAAACCTTCACTAAATATTTTACCAGCCACCAAGAAAATAAGCAAACAATAAGTGGCTGGGTAGCAACAACCAGAATCACTATATTTTCTGAATTATCCAATTTCCAAAAGAAAACTGAGGCAGGAAAAGAAGTAGGAAAAGACCATCCAAGTCTGAAAACAAAGCAGGTTACAGAATGCATTCTACTATCATGTATAAATAATTAGAACAAATATTTTTTTAAAATAAACCCACTCACCCATCTTTTATACATGACGGTGGTTTGTCCAAATTCTCTGGATAATATAGATCTTTGAATAATGATGTCTACACTTTTTCTTTTGACCTGAATTGGTAGCTTTCATTATTTACTAAACAGTCAGCACTTAAAAAAATAAACAGAAAAAATGAAAAAAAAAGTGCTTGTGACAGCGACCTAAAGTCATGCAGATTCTTTAAGACGTCAAAGTAGCCAATAAAGCATGTTCCTTAATGAGGTAAAGGAGCACCAAATGTTTCATCAAATAGAGAATATCAACAAAGAAACAAATTATAAAAAGAACCAAATGGAAATTTTGGAGTTGGAATGTATAATAATTAAAAATAAAAACAAATCCATTAGAGGAACTGAAGAGTTGATTTGAATTTGCAGAAGGAAGAATAAACAAACGTCAAAATATATGAGTAGAGATTATGTCAGCTGAAAAACAGAGAGAATAATAGAGAAAGAAACATGTGAGATCCATTAAACATAACAGCAGGTGCTAATAAGTCCCAGAAGGAAAGGAGAGGAAGAACAGAGAAGGAAAATTATTTAAACAAATGATGGCTTTTAAAAATTTGTGAATTTATTTAAAAGTAATAACAAACCTGCACAGGGATTTTCAGCAAACTCCAAGAAGGATAAATGTAAAGAGAGTCCCAAGAGAAAAGTCATAATAAGAAAGCTGAAAGTCAAAGACAAGGAGAAAATCTTAGAAGCATGTAGAGACAAATGGCTTGTTATTTCCAAGCAAATCCCACTAAGGTTAGTAGCTGACTTCTCAGCAGAAGCAAATGAGACCAGACAGTCGTAGGACAACCTTTCAAATTGCTCAGAGCAAAACAAACCTTCATCCAAGAATCCTACTTCTGGCAAATCTGTCTTTGAGAAATGAAGATAAAATAAAGATTTTTCCAGATAAACTATCAGCAGGAAAAAATGTTTCTAGCAGAGTGTCCTTACAAGAAATATTACAGGAAGTTCTTCAGGCTGAAAGCAAATGACTGTAAATGGTAATCTGAGCACACAAGAGAAAACAAAGAGTATCAGTAAATAACCAATCAGAGAGTTGAGAGCATAGGGCAAGAGGCCTATTCAAAAACTGGAAAAGCAATTCAATGTGGGGTATCATTGCTAAACTCAACTACCTAAGAGAGAATCTGCTGGGACCAGTAGCTGCTAGAACCTTTGGGTGTTTTTAATGAATTTCTGGAGGCAAAGTATGACTAGCTTGAGAGTCACAATTCTTCAGGCCAAGACTTAAGGAGGATCCCACTTTTGTGGGTTTTATCTTGTGGAATTCCAGCAGTTTCTCACTCTGAAAGTGGGAAGAAATCCCCCCTTGGCAGAAAAGAACAAAAGTAACCATTTTGAAGCACATCCAGAGCATTCCTGTAACAAAGATCAGTCTTCCAAAAGGAACACTTTGCATAGCAATATCTGACCTGGAACAGAACAGTTGGCCAGCTCCAGGTCCCTCCAGCCCTCCAATGTTATGGAGGAAAGAAGAAAAAGCTAGCTGAAAAGTACTTCTCATGGTCTTAGGCCAGGGACTCTGACCCACCAAAACTGGAGATGTGATAGTCAGAGGATACAGAACACTTCCTAAATGTTTTCCACCATAGCAGCAGAGCTCAGTGCAGATCTTTAAATTTCTCTTTTCTAACTCCAGATGTTTCTTACTTCAGATCTCAATTCTCCAATTGTTGTTAGCATCCACTATTTATTTTCTTTCACTTATAAAATTTATTTTAAATATTAATTCTCAAAGAATTCCTAATATGTGACATTAACATTCAGAATCTCTTTCACCAGGTCTCCCATGTGTATTTTTGGAGCCCTTTATTGTACAACTGACTGCACTCCAGCCAGTTGCCCTCCAAGCTGCTGCATGGAGCCCTCAGCAGGCTTTCACCTCAGAGACCAGTTGCTCTTCTCTTCTCTCTACAAAGTGCCTTACTCCACTTTCCAGTCATCTTGTAATGCCAGAAGTGTGTGTGACCACCTAAGTTAAGATAGCAGTCTGGTACACCCATACCTTCCCAGAAACAAGTGCCAGAATGAGCCTTGGTCTGGCATGTTGTGGATATCATGTCTAGTTAGCATCAGTGTTCATGTGCTAATGGTGAAGCTCTATGGGGCAGGGCATTTTCTTCAGTGTGTCCAGGAGGTGCATTCCCAGGGGTTGGAGCAAGGTTGATGGATAAGACCACAGACTATTTTGTAGAAGAAAAGTTGTGATTTTAAGTATAAATATGAAATGTCACTTTCTTGTGTTATGCACACATGTGTGTAATGTGTGTATTTGTGTGTGTGTGTGTGTGTGTGTGTGTGTCTGCATGCACATCTTATCTTGCCCCAGCAATATCTTTGGAAAAATTTACTCACACATGCACACACAGGAACACATGTTCCACAGTGTTGGTCTGAAAGATCTTCCTCAAGTGACTTGTGCAGGATCAAAGACACTCTACCTGGAGTGCTCATGCCACCTGTGCTGCTTCCTGTGCTGTCAAAGTCACCTGCTAACTCCAGCAGGTTTTACTTACCTAGAAGCAGAAAGACAGCAAGACTGAACCATCAGTAATTTTTCAGTTACTACTCTCAAGATTTATGACAGAGAGATCAGTGGCTAACGTCATATCATTGATCCTTCATTCATTTCGTTGCAGTCAATTCCAGTCAGAGAAATGTAACAATTGGTTACAACCTCTCCTGTGACATGAGAAGCACACATGGGATTAGTTCTCTAATCAAAGGGGAATGAGGTGGCTTTAGTTATCTAAGTTGTGAAAGTCGTGGGTTTTCAAGGCTGTGGAAGGGGAAGTCACTTGATTGCACTCCCCAAGGTGTTTGTAAAGCCTTGGGAAACATGAACTTTCACCAGTGGCTCCAGTGACATTGCACCTGCACCCCAGATTCCACCTGACATCATAGAGGAGTGGACTCCGAACCCTGAAGCCTCATGATTCCCTTGGCAACCAGAGACCATTCAGGTCCTGGCCGCTTCAAACCATAGTTCAAGATACGTGGCGGTTGAGCCGTGAACGTTACAGGATAGATGAAAAGAGCGGGTGCCAGAGTCTTTCCTTTTTGAAAAAATGATTCTATCTTTGTTGCCCGGGTGACAAGGAAACTGGCTCTAATCTGTATAGTGTCCCGTGAGCAATAAATTTCCCAATATCCTGGCAGGACAAGGGATCCCATTGAAGCCTGACAGCTCGAACTTCCAACCAGGTCCACTAGGTGGCGCTGTGCTCCTTTGGCCCCACCGATCTTGCTGACAGTCAGCTCCTCTGGCCTCTGATGCAGGTTATTAGCCCCCACAAATTCCAGTGGAACAACCTGGGACCGAAGTATGCTTGAGGGACGTGGGTCAACAATGTTAACACTGGCACCAGCAGATTTGCTCTCCGTCCCCACTTCTGCAGGATTCGTACCACCTGGGTTCTCTTCAGAGTCAGAAAACTAGCCTGGGGGCCTAGCAGCCACATGGAAAGATGGGTGGTGAGAGCTCACCTCAGTAGAGCATGCAGGGCAGCCCAATGTTTGGGTGATCATTGATATGGGACACATCACATTCCATCTGTTGGGTTTATCCTCATATCCTACGAAGTCTGAAAAGGAGACAGATGGAACACAGTATGTCCATGTTCCCTGTGAAGGTGGCCACTCTGGTGGCTCCTGAAGGGAGGAGGGAGTCAATCCCTCAGCCTGTCGGAAGGAGGAGAGCTCAAACCTGACATGCGAGGAGAGTTGTTCTGTGCTCACTCCAATGGCAAGACACCTCCTCCATGGCTGCTGCCTTACGACTGTGCTGCACCCCGAAACCAGCCTACTGGGATTTTTCCAGGGTCACATCAAATCGACACAAGATGCAGAAATGACTTGCCAATCTTTATTTACACAATGGTTTGTCCTTTTGACCAAACAAATACCTCTCTGTCGCAAGTCCTTGTGAAATATTGCCAGGACTCCACTAAACAGCCCCTGGATGGAGCAGAAAACAAGTTAGGGGATGAATTAACAGCCTGGTGATGGCATGATGAGCACAGTATCACAGGGCATAAGACCTGCTTTGAACCTAGACCCTGTTAAAAGTAGAATTGTTCAAATCTACTAAGGTCAATATTCAAAAGAAGATAATGAGGATATTTGGGAGGCCCGAAGAGCTGAGGGTTGTTGAAGCTGGAAAACCAATTAGGAGAAGAGACACTATGACACTCGCCATCGATCATGGTCCACCCAAAACTCTACGACATATATTCAGTCACATCATACACTACAAACACAGGAAGTAGTTCTTGGCAGCTCATTCTCTATGCAACCATGAATAACGAACCTCATTCCTTTTTTGAGAACAACAATGCCCTTGCAAATTCCTGTCTAATTTCTGTTGCTCCCAAGGAACAGTCAAATATACAAATCATGATTCCTATATTTTCTGTCATAGGCTGTCCCAACTTCACAGCACCTTCCCCCAGGACCTACAATTTATGCCAGATAATCCTGGGATATGCAACACTAATCCCTGTACTGTTTCTCTTGAGGATTTCCATCAATACTAGCAAGAGTCTACATAAGGGCTCCATTACTCTTGACATAGGTGCTCCAGTGATATTAGGTGAGTAGATTGTAAAAGACCTGTGATCCTCCTGATTGCTATCAATACACACTAACGTCCATTCTGCCCCAAATTCTAACACTATTCACTAAGAAATCACAGGCAAACCTCTACAAAGCAAATGTGTGATAGAAGTTCCAGGGTCAAGAGAGGCTGTCTGTTGTGGTCACATCTTGGATTCCCGGTAGACATTGAGGTACACGAGGAAAGTGCACCGGTGTGGAAGTCCCCTTCATTGGCAGAGAGTATTGCAGTGTGACCAAGTATCCTGGAGAGTGCCAGGTACAAGTGGGGTTGTCATTTTAAATTTCCTGAAACCCGTTGCACAATAAGCAACTGAAGAATGTGCTGAAGAATTATCCTCATAAGCATACTCATGCGAGATCCGTGATCTGTATCCTAAGGGGAGTAGTGTGACTTAACGGAACAAGTACTCTGAAGAAATGCAGGTGATTGGACAGCACTGCTCTCTTGGAGCCCAGTAGCCTGCTGAGAGTAGTTGGTGGCATTGCTTTGCTTTGAAATTGGTGCTGCTTTAGAGTGTTGATTCTTCTGTGAGGAGAGGAAAAAAGAAAAGAAAAAGAGACAGTGGAAGGTTGGTTTCGTTTCATTGTTATTTCCAAAATCCCACAGTGGTGGGGACTCGAACCTGGGCATCCAGCATGAGAGGCAGGCACTCTATGAGTCGCTTTATATGGCCTTCACTGGAATGGTTTCTCTGAGTTACTACACTTGATCACCTACAGACATAATTTGTGAAATTGTATGCAGAGAGACAGTCATGACCAATCCAAACCATGTCCATGGATTTCTTAATTCTCCTATTTTCATCAATCCAGCAAGGAAATTTTTTGCATGTCCATACCGAAGGCTAGCCCTGTGGGCTTAGAGAAAGATTTTTCCCCTCTTCATTAAAGATGAAAAAGGAAGGAGCTGCTTGATCCTTGAGTAGAATAATATAACAGGGGACAATAGGAACAGGGCAAATGCAGGACTATGTGAGTTTGAGGAAATGCTCAATGGTTGAGAACAAATGGAGATATTGTGATCATTTACACATGAATGCCAAGCCATTACATGCAAATCCACTGACACTTTCCTAGAAAGTATTCTATTTCTTATTTTCTCTTTTGATCTAGCCTTTGAAAAATTCAAAAGAGCAGAGTGCTGGGCATAATGTACAAGCCAGTTCAGGTGCTGGATTTTGCTCACAGTCTCAAGAATTGGTGAGGCAGATGAAGTCGTGCCTCCGGTTCTAAGCCTTTTTCCCTTAGTAAAAGTGCTTCAGCAATTTAACCAGACGTTTATGGGAGATATAAACAGGCAAAGGCACGTGCAGATGGTTCATATGATCTGGGGTTCCAGAATCGAAACGTGGTGGCAAAAGGAAAACATTCCTCATCCAATTTCTGTCTTCTCCTCGTTACTTTTTCACTTACTACTCTCAAGATTTAAGACAGAGTGATAAGTGGCTAAAGTCATATCATTGATCCTTCATTCATTTCGTTGCAGTCAATTCCAGTCAGAAAAATGTAACAATTGGTTACCAGCTCTCCTGTGACATGAGAAGCACACATGGGATTAGTTCTCTAATCAAAGGGGAATGAGGAGGCTTTAGTTATCTAGGTTGTGAAAGTCGTGGGTTTTCAAGGCTGTGGAAGGGGAAGTCACTTGATTGCACTCCCCAAGGTGTTTGTAAAGCCTTGGGAACATGAACTTTCACCAGTGGCTCCAGTGACATTGCACCTGCACCCCAGATTCCACCTGACGTCATAGAGGAGTGGACTCCGAACCCTGAAGCCTCATGATTCCCTTGGCAACCAGAGACCATTCAGGTCCTGGCCGCTTCAAACCATAGTTCAAGATACGTGGCGGTTGAGCCGTGAACGTTACAGGATAGATGAAAAGAGCGGGTGCCAGGGTCTTTCCTTTTTGAAGAAATGATTCTATCTTTATTGCCTGGGCGACATGGAAACTGGCTCTAATCTGTATAGTGTCCCGTGAGCAATAAATTTCCCAATATCCTGGCAGGACAAGGGATCCCATTGAAGTCTGACAGCTCAAACTTCCAACCAGGTCCACTAGGTGGTGCTGTGCTCCTTTGGCCCCACCGATCTTGCTGACAGCCAGCTCCTCTGGCCTCTGATGCAGGCCATTAGCCCCCACAAATTCCAGTGTAACAACCTAAGACCGAAGATTGCGGGAGGGCACGTTGGTCAAAAATCTTAACACTGGCACCAGTAGATTTACTCTCCGTCCCCACTCCTCCAGGACTCGTACCACCTGGGTTCTCTTCAGAGTCAGGTAACTAGCCTGGGGGCCTAGCAGCCACATGGAGAGATGGGTGGTGAGAGCTCACCTCAGTAGAGCATGCAGGGCAGCCCAATGTTTTGGGTAATCATTGATTTGGGACACATCACATTCCATCTTTTGGGTTTATCCTCATATCCTACGAAGTTTGAAAAGGAGACAGATGGAACACGGTATGTCCATGTTCCATGTGGAGGTGGCTGCTCTGGAGGCTGGTGAAGGTAGGAGGTAGTCATCCCTCAGCCGTTTGGTAGGAGGACAGCTCAAACCTGACATGCGAGGAGAGTTGTTCTGTGCTCACTCCAATGGCGAGACAACTTCTCCATGGCTGCCTTACGACTGTGCTGCACCCCGAAACCAGCCTACTGGAATTTTTCCAGGGTCACATCAAATTGATACAAGATGCAGATATGACTTGCCAATCTTTATTTACACAATGGTTTGTCCTTTTGACCGAACACTACTTCTCTGTTGCAAGTCCTTGTGAAATATTGCCAGGACTCCACTAAACAGCCCCTGGATGGAGCAGAAAACAAGTTGGGGGATAAATTAACAGCCTGGTGATGGCATGATGAGCACAGTATCACAGGGCATAAGACCTGCTTTGAACCTAGACCCTGTTGAAAGTGGAATTGTTCAAAGCTTCTAAGGTCAATATTCAAAAGAAGAGAATAAGGATATTTGGGAGGCCCGAAGCACTGATGGTTGTTGAAGCTGGAAAACCAATTAGGAGAAGAGACACTATGACACTTGCCATCAATCATGGTCCACCCAAAACTCTATGACATATATTCAGTCACATCATACACTACAAACACAGGAAGTAGTTCTTGGCAGCTCATTCTCTATGCAACCATGAATAACGAACCTCATTCCTTTTTTGAGAACAACAATGCCCTTGCAAATTCCTGTCTAATTTCTGTTGCTCCCAAGGAACAGTCAAATATACAAATCATGATTCCTATATATTCTGTCATAGGCTGTCCCAACTTCAATTTGGGACAGCCCCCCAGGACCTACAATTTATGCCAGATGATCCTGGGATATGCAACACTAATCCCTGTACTGTTTCTCTTGAGGATTTTCATCAATACTAGCAAAAGTCTAGAAAAAGGCTCCATTACTCTTGACATAGGTGCTCCAGTGATATTGGGTGAGTAGATTGTAAAAGACCTGTGATCCTCCTGATTGCTATCAATACACACTAACGTCCATTCTGCCCCAAATTCTAACATTATTCACTAAGAAATCACAGGCAAACCTCTACAAAGCAAATGTGTGATAGAAGTTCCAGGGTCAAGAGAGGCTGTCTGTTGTGGTCACATCTTGGATTCCCGGTAGACATTGAGGCACACGTGGAAATAAGTGCACTGGTGTGGAAGGCCCCTTCATTGGCAGAGAGTATAGCAGTATGACCAAGTATCCTGGAGAGTGCCAGGTACAAGTGGGGTTGTCATTTTAAATTTCCTGAAACCCGTTGCACAATAAGCAACTGAAGAATGTGCTGAAGAATTATCCTCATAAGCATACTCATGCGAGATCCATATCTGTGTCCTAAGGGGAGTAGTGTGACTTCACAGAAAAAGTACTCTGAAGAAGTGCAGTTGATTGGACAGCACTGCTCTCTTGGAGCCCAGTAGCCTGCTGAGAGTAGTTGGTGGCATTGGTTTACTTTGAAATTGGTGCTGCTTTAGAGTGTTGATTCTTCTGTGAGGAGAGGAGAAAAGAAAAGAAAAAGAGACAGTGGACGGTTGGTTTCGTTTGTTTCTTATTTCCAAAATCCCACAGTGCTGGGGACTCAAACCCGGGCCCACAGCATGAGAGGCAGGCACTGTACGAGGCGTGTTATATGGCCTTCACTGGAATGGTTTCTCTGAGTTACCACACTTGATCAAATACAGACATAATCTTTGAAATTGTATGCAGAGAGGCAGTCATGACCAATCCAAACCATGTTGATGGAATTCTTAATTCTCCTGTTTACATCAATCCAGCAAGGAAATTTTTTGCATGTTCATACCGAAGGCTAGCCCTGTGGGCTCAGAGGAAGGTTTTTCCCCTCTTCATTAAGGATGAAAAAGGAAGGAGCTGCTTGATCCGTGAGTAGAATAATATATCAGGGATCCAAGGACAATAGGAACAGGGCAGAGGCAGGACTATGTGAGTTTGAGGAAATGATCAATGGTTGAGAACAAATGGAGATATTGTGATCATTTACACATGAATGCCTAGCCATTACATGCAAAATCAAGTGACACTTTCCTAGAAAGTATTCTATTTCTTATTTTTCCTTTAAATCTTTTCTTTGAAAAATTCAGTAGAGCAGAGTGATGTGCATAATGTACAAGCCAGTTCACGTGCTGGATTTTGCCCACAGTCTCAAGAATTGGTGAGGCAGTTGAAGTCGTGCCTCCTGTTCTAAGCCTTTTTCCCTCAGTAAAAATGCTACAGCAATTTAACCAGACGTTTATGGGAGATATAAACAGGCAAAGGCACGTGCAGATGGCTCATATGATCTGGGGTCCCAGAATCGAAACGTGGTGGCAAAAGGAAAACATTCCTCATCCAATTTCTGTCTTCTCCTCGTTATTTTTTCACTTACTACTCTCAAGATTTATGACAGAGTGATAAGTGGCTAAAGTCATATCATTGATCCTTCATTCATTTCGTTGCAGTCAATTCCAGTCAGAAAAATGTAACAATTGGTTACAAGCTCTCCTGTGACATGAAAAGCACACATGGGATTAGTTCTCTAATCAAAGGGGAATGAGCAGGTTTTGGTCATGTAGGTTGTGAAAGTCATAGGTTTTCAAGGCTGCAGAAAGGGAAGACACTTGATTGCACTCCCCAAGGTGTTTGTGAAGCCTTGGGAAACATGAACTTTCACCAGTGGCTCAGTGACATTGCACCTGCACCCCAGATTCCACCTGACGTCATAGAGGAGTGGACTCGAACACCGAAGCCTCATGGTTCCCATGGCAACCAGAGACCATTCAGGTCCTGGCCACTTCAAACCAACCTTCAATATATGTGGCGGCTCATCCGTGAATGTTACAGGATAGATGAAAAGAGTGGGTACCAGGGTCTTTCATTTTTGAAGAAATGATTCTATCTTTGTTGCCCGGGCAAAAAGGAAAATGGCTCTAATCTGTATAGTGTCCCATGAGCAATAAATTTCCCAATATCCAGGCAGTACAAGGGATCCCATTGAAGTCTGACAGCTCGCACTTCCACCCATGTACACTAGGTGGCGCTTTGCTCCTTTGCCCCACCGATCTTGCTGACAGGCAGCTCGTCTGGATCCCGATTCACGCTATTAGCCCCCAAAAATTCCAGTGGAACAATCTGCGACCGAGGGATGCTGGATGGCCCGTGTGTCACCAATCTTAACACTGGCACCAGTAGATTTGCTTTCCGTCCCCACTCCTCCAGGACTCGTACCACCTGGGTTCTCTTCAGAGTCAGGAAACTAGCCTGGGGGCCTACCAGCCACATGGAGAGATGGGTGTTGAGAGCTTACCTCAGTAGAGCTTGCAGTGCAGCCCAATGTTTTGGGTGATCTTTGATTTGGGACACATCGCATTCCATCTGTTGGGTTTCTCCTCATATCCTATGAAGTCTGAAAAGGAGACAGATGGAACACGAAATATCCATGTTCCATGAAAGGTGAGTGGCTGCTCTGGTGGCTCATGAAGGGAGGAGGGAGTCAATCCCTCAGCCTGTTGGAGGGAGGACAGCTCAAACCTGACATGCGAGGAGAAATGATCTGTGCTCACTCCAGTGGCGAGACAACTCCTACATGGCTGCTGCCTTACGACTGTTGCTGCAACCCGAAACCAGCCTGCTGGGACTTTTCCAGGGTCACATCAAATCGACACAAGAGGCAGAAATGACTTCTCAATCTTTATTCACACAATGGTTTGTCCTCTTGACCGAACAAATGCCTCTCTGTCCCAAGTGCCTGTGAAATATTGCCAGGACTTCTCTAAGCAGCCCCAGGATGGAGCAGAAAACAAGCTGGGGAATGAATTAACAGCCTGGTCATGGCATGATGAGCACAGTATCACAGGGCATAAAACCTGCTTTGAAACAAACCCTGTTGAAAGTGGAATTGTTCAAAGTTTCTAAGCTGAATATCCAAAAGAAGACAATAAGGATATTTGGGAGGTACGAAGCACTGAGGGCTGTTGATGCTGGAAGAGCAATTTGGAGAAGAGACCCTATGACACTCGCCATCGATCATGGTCCACCCAAAACTCTATGACATATATTCAGTCACATCATACACTACAAACACAGGAAGTAGTTCTTGGCAGCTCATTCTCTATGCAAACATGAATAACGAACCTCATTCCTTTTTTGAGAACACCAATGCCCTTGCAAATTCCTGTCTCATTTCTGTTGCTCCCAAGGGAGAGCCAAATATACAAATCATGATTCCTATATTTTCTGTCATAGGCCATCCCAACTTCACAGCAACTTCCCCAGGACCTACAATTTATGCCAGATGATCCTGGGATATGCAACACTAATCCCTCTACTGTTTCTCTTGAAGATTTCCATCAATACTAGCAAGAGTCTACAAAAGGGCTCCAATACTATTGACACTGGAGCTCCAGTGATATTGGGTGAGTAGATTGTAAAAGCCCCGTGATCCTCCTGATTGCTATCAATACAGGCTAACATTCATTCTGCCCCAAATCCTAACTTATTCACTAAGAAATCACAGGCAAGACTCTTCAAAGCAAAGGTGTAAGAGAAGTTCCAGGGTCAAGAGAGGCTGTCTCTTTTGTTTACCTCTTGGATTCCCCATAGACATTGAGGTACTCGTGGAAAGTACACCAGTGTGGAAGTCCCCTTCGTTGGCAGAGAGTATAGCAGTGTGACCAAGTATCCTGGAGAGTGCCAGGTACAAGTGGGGTTGTCATTTTAAATTTCCTGAAACCCGATGCATAATGAGCAAATGAAGAAAGTTCTGAGGAATTATCCTCATAAACATACTCATGCGAGACTCCTGATCTGTGTCCTAAGGGGAGTAGTGTGACTTCACGGAACAAGTACTCTGAAGAAATGCAGGTGATTGGGCAGCAGTGCTCTCCTGGAGCCCAGTAGCCTGCTGAGAGTAGTTGGTGGAATTGGTTTGCTTTGAAATTGGTGCTGCTTTAGAGTGTTGATTCTTCTGTGAGGAGGGGAGAAAAGAAACGAAAAAGAGACAGTGGAAGATTGGTTTCGTTTGTTTGTTATTTCCACAATCGCACAGTGCTCGGACACGAACCCAGGACTCCAGCATGAGAGGCAGGCACTCTATGATGGGCGCTATATAGCCTGCACTGGCATGGTTTCTCTGAGTTACCACCCTTGATCACCTACAGATATAATTTGTGAAATTGTATGCAGAGGAGCAGTCATGAACAATCCAAACCATGTCCATGGAATTCTTAATTCTCCTGTTCACTTCAATCCAGCAAGAAAATTTTATGCATGTCCATACCGAAGCCTACCCCTGTGGATTGAGAGAAATGTTTTTATCCTCTTCATTATGGATGAAAAGGGAAGTAGCTGCTTGATCCGTGAGTAGAATAATATATCAGGGATCCAAGAACAACAGGAACAGTGGCAGAGCAGGACTATGTGAGTTTGAGGAAATGCTCAATTTTTGAGAACAAAAGGAGATATTACGATCATTCACACATGAATTCCTAGCCATTACATGCAAAATCAACTGACACTTTCCTAGAAAGCCTTCTATTTCTTATTTTTTATTTTGATCTTTTCTTTGAAAAATTTGAAAGAGCAGAGTGCTGTGCATAATGCACAAGCCAGATCAGGTTCTGGATTTTGCACTCAGTCTCAAGAATTGGTGAGGCAGATGAAGTCGTGCCCCCTGTTCTAAGCCTTTTTTCCTCAGTACAAGTGATTCAGCCATTTAGCCAGACGTTTTTGGGAGATATAAACAGGCAAAGGCACGTGAAGATGGTTCATATGATCTGGGGTCCCAGAATCGAAACTTGGTGGCAAAAGGAAAACATTCCTCATCCAATTTCTATCTTCTCCTCGTTATTTTTTCATTTACTACTCTCAAGATTTATGGCAGAGTGCTGAGTGGCTAAAGTCATATCATTGATCCTTCATTCATTTCGTTGCAGTCAGTTCCAGTCAGAAAAATGTAACAATTTGATTTCAGCTCTCCTGTGACATGAGAAGCACACATGGGATTAGTTCTCTAATCAAAGGGGAATGAGCAGGCTTTGGTCATGGTCATCTACGTTGTGGAAGTGGTGGGTTTTCAAGGCTGCGGAAGGAGAAGTCACTTGATTGCAATCCCCAAGGTGTTTGTAAAGCCTTGGGCAACATGAACGTTCACTAGTGGCTCCAGTGACATTGCACCTGCACCCCAGATTCCACCTGACATCATAGAGGAGTGGACTCGGAACCCAAAGCGTCACGGTCTCCATGGCAACCAGAGACTATTCAGGTCCTGGCCGCTTCAAACCAACATTCAAGATATGTGGCGGCATAGCTGTGAACGTTACAGGATAGATGAAAAGAGCGGGTGCAAGGTCTTTCATTTTTGAAAAAATGATTCTATCCTTGGTGCCCGGGCAACAAGGAAAGAGGCTCTAATCTGTATAGCATCGCGTGAGCAATAAATTGCCCCATAGCGAGGCAGGACAAGGGATCCTACTGAAGTCTGACAGCTCGCATTTCCACCCAGTTCCACTAGGTGGCGCTTTGCTCCTTTGCCCCACCGATCTTGCTGACAGGCAGCTGGTCTGGCTCCTGATGCAGGCTATTACCCCCTCAAATTCCAGTGGAACAACCTGGGACCGAGGGCTGCTGGAGGGCACATGGGTCAACAATCTTAACACTGGCAACAGTAGATTTGCTCTCCGTCCCAACTCCTCCAGGACTCGTACCACCTGGGTTCTGTTCAGAGTCAGGGAACTAGCCTGGGGGCCTGGCAGACACCTCAAGAGATGGGTGGTGAGAGCTCACCTCAGTACAGCATGCAGTACAGCCCAATGATTTGGGTGATCATTGATTTGGGACACTTCACCTTCCATCATATTGCCAGGACATCCTCCTATCTTGCGAAGTCTGATTAAGAGACATATGGAACACGGGATGTCCATGTTCCATGTGAAGTTGAGTAGCAGCTCTGGTGCCTCATGAAGGGAGGAGGGAGTCTTTCCCTCAGCCTGTTGGAAGGTGGACAGCTCAAACCTGACATGCGAGGAGAGTTATTCTGTGCTCACTCAAACTGCAAGACACCTCCTCCATGGCTGCTGCCTTACGACTGTGCTGCACCCCGAAACCAGCCTGCTGGGATTTTTCCAGGGTCACATCAAATCGACACAAGATGCAGAAATGACTTGCCAATCTTTATTCACACTATGGTTTGTCCTCTTGACCGAACAAATACCTCTCTGTTGCAAGTGCCTGTGAAATATTGCCAGGACTCCTCTAAGCAGCCCCAGGATGGAGCAGAAAACAAGCTGGAGAATGAATTAACAGCCTGGTCATGGCATGATGAGCACAGAATAACAGGTCATCAGACCTGCTTTGAACCTAGACCCTGTTGAAAGTGGAATTGTTCAAAGCTTCTAAGCTGAATATTCAAAAGAAGACAATAAGTATATTTGG